>CM077460.1:32948499-33035999 GCA_039654765.1 Mylopharyngodon piceus | reverse complement strand
GGCTAGTTTTTAACCACACGCTCAAATGCTCATGAAGAAGAGCGCTGAAGAGTCTGAGAATGTATTTGCACTTCAGAATGACACGAGTTTAATGTAAATGGCCCACTGCAAACACCCTTGTAATTCGCTTCAACCTTTTCGAACTTTATGAATGATTATTTTATAGAAGGAATCGGAAGCAAGCAGAGTACGGCTGTTTCTACAGCACGCAGCGTCATCTGCTATTTAAAACTAAGCTCAGGATTGATTCGAGAGAGAATCGCATTGCATTCGTAAAATCTCAGAATCGATTCTGAATCATTTCTCGATTCGCGATGCATCGATTTATTGTCCCAGCCCTAGTAAATAAAGACTGCTAAAAAACTATGTTCTATCTAGTATGAATGTAATCCGGACATACTACATCCGCCATGTTGTCATTATCATGTGACCTTCCAGCGTCACATGTGTCGCGACACTGCCATTCATAAATCCCTCTCGTGGCATCATGGGATATTAAAGTGTACATCAAATACACACTTCAGAATCTCGCCAGAAGTAGTAGGTCATCCAGGGACTTTTTGCCTACTCTTTTATTCAGATAGGGCCAGTCCTCCCTATACAGAAAGTACGCAAGTTGCGTAGGGCCCCTGAACCACCAGGGGGCCCCCTTGCTCTCTGATGATTTAATGACTAGGGATGCATGCCTGTTGTAAATATACAGTCTCCTGTTGGACTTGCTCGACACTAAAAAAAGAGTTAAAAGCGTACTGAAAACTTTAAAAACTTTAAAAAAGAGGCTTTCTGTGCGCGTGATCCGAGATAAAGCGAAACACGGACAAGTATAGGCTACTTTGGGCTTCGGGTGTGCGCTTAAATGAACAAATACACACAAAAAAATGCCCATCTTGCCGAGTTTTCATTTAAACGCAGTCGGTTATGTCTTAAGTGAACATAAACTGTTGGAAAAGTAATTAATGCTTGTCAGTATATTAGATCTGTGCATTCGGTCTTAAAGTGACAGCAGCCTAATAAACCTGCTGCTGTCTGTGTCATTAATGTTAACTAATTAATGTCAAACTACAAAAGAAAACGAGAATCATTCACTGCTCTTCACTGAATAACTTTAGTAACTTTAATAAGAATCAATGTATATTTAATTCATACGGTGAAGACTATACCCGAGTTTTATTTTTACATTTGATTACAATTGTTGTATAGTTGGCTATTATTAGTAGTAGACTAAATTGTTTATTTTTTTCTGTTTTATTTGTCCTTGTTTGTAATTTTATTTTTTTATGGAATTACTGACTGTTTTCGGATGCAGCCTGAGAGATGATGTTTTAGAGGTGGAGCAAATCTTATTATTATTATTATGAGGAAAACATTTTCTTCTTCAGCATAACATGATGAATTGTTCACAAAAAGACATGAATTGAGAAAAAAAAATAGTTTGTTTTGATTTCATGTTGACTTTAAGCTTTAGTATGTGACATTTCATTGCAAAAGTAAGGCTGTACAATCTTCTGTAAATGCTTCCTTCACACAATTTGACATTTCCATCACTGAGTTCATTAAAAACAAAGAGATGGAGGGTTAAATTTTGTTTAGTGGTTGCACGAGGATGGGTTAATGATGGAGGGAGACAAAAAAGCCTGTTTTCTCATTTATTAACAAAATATTTCACCCAAAAATGAGAATTAATTTACTCGCCCTCAAAAGATGTGTTGCACCAAATTTGGCGCCAATTATATTAACGGCCGAAGAGAAGCGATCCTGACGGCCACTGCTCACAGTATGCTTGCATTGAATGAAAAAGAGCATTGTGAACATTGCTCATCATTTCTGAAGAAAGAAAGGCTTGGAATGACTTGTCATCTCATATACTGTAGATCTTAGGTTTTCAGCTGCATCTGACAGATACAAAATGAACTTGATTTTCATACTCCCAAATGTGATGGAATCGGAAATGCTTTCAATATTAAACAAAGTGGGATTCTTGTATTGCGCACTAAAGGGTATGAAATAAGAATCAAATGAAGTTATTTTTCAGCTATTTTATGACTAGTATTAGAGTGTAACATAATCCTTCTGCATGAGTGTCTTTGCATAATGATTATCAGGGTTACAAAAGCAGGAAATCAACTCACAGACATCTTCACTTAGAGGAAAGACAATCCGACAAGGTGATGCAGACAGACAGATAGACAGACAGATAGATAGATAGAAAGAGAGAGAGACACACTTGAGGATCTTGTTACAGTGATGATGGCCTTTGTCATGAACATCAGCGCTTGGTAAATGAACAAGTGTGATTCATATATGTTCATGTGCCAGATATGATTACTAATTAAAAAAAGTGCATTAACTGTGTTTCAGACTGACAGCATTCCAGTATATTCAGAGAACAGCTGTGTGTGTATACATACACCGATCAGGCATAACATTATGAGCACCTTCCTAATATTGTGTTGGTCCCGCTTTTGCTGCCAAAACAGCCCTGACCCGTCGAAGCATGGACTCCTCTAGACCCCTGAAGGTGTGCTGTGGTATCTGACACCAAGATGTTAGCAGCAGATCCTTTAAGTCCTGGAAGTTGCGAGGTGGAGCCTCCATGGATCGGACTTGTTTGTTCAGCACATCCCACAGATGCTCGATTGGATTGAGATCCGGGGAATTTGGAGGACAAGTCAACACCTCAAACTCGTTGTTGTGCTCCTCAAACCATTCCTGAACCATTTTTGCTTTGTGGCAGGGCGCATTATCCTGCTGAAAGAGACCACAGCCACCAGGCAAACAATGCTGCAACAATGTTTAGGTAGGTGGTACGTGTCAAAGTAACATCCACATGGATGGCAAGACCCAAGGTTTCCCAGCAGAAAATTCCCAAAGCATCACACTGCCTCCGCCGGCTTGCCTTCTTCCCATAGTGCATCCTGGTGCCATGTGTTCCCCAGGTAAGCGACGCACACGCACCCGGCCATCCACGTGATGTAAAAGAAAACGTGATTCATCAGACCAGGCCACCTTCTTCCATTGCTCCGTGGTCCAGTTCTGATGCTCACGTGCCCACTGTTGGCTCTTTCGGCGGTGGACAGGGGTCAGCATGGGCACCCTGACTGGTCTGCGGCTATACAGCCCCACACTATGTATTCTGACACCTTTCATTAACAATGAAATTTTTTTTAAATAGTAGACAGCACACAGTGCATGTATAGTATGCAGTACACTATCACATCATTCTTAACCATTCCTATTGTAAAGTCATCAACAATTTGCTGCTAAAATGTGGCTTTGCTGTATGTTCAGTATGTAGCTGTGACATCCTGTGCTGTTATCAAGGTGTTCGTTTAGCGTGACTCTTGCACCCAAAAAAAGCCACTGAAGAGCATTTTGACACACAGATAGTGTGAACACAGCCGTGTCCGTTAAAATGAAGATAAAAAAAGAGGGTGAAAATACAGCTTGGTAAGAGCTCACATCTACTTTACATGTGTGTGTCTCATCACACACTCCATCATCTCCGTCCATCATGAGCTTTACTGAGAGAGACGGCCTTATATAAACCTGACGTGACAAGATGGTTACTCTCTCTCCACTGTGACAGTTAATTCTGCACGAGGAAAAATGTCAAAAATATTTAGCCACACTTGACTGGAGTTAATTACGGACCCCCGCGGCAGCAGCGACCGGCCGCTAATGGCATTGACTCCCAGATAGAAATCCATTTATAAAAATGTTTTTAGCTAGCGATCTAATTTACTTAATATCAAATATTTATGCAGCCACAATTAGATTAACAATGTTTACGTTCCTAAAAATACAGACTTGATGTGTCCATGTTTTTAGCTTGATTTGACATCCTAGAAATTTCCCAAAATGCCACAATGAAAATATATACACGTCATACATGTAAACAACCTTCACAGAGAAGGTACTGTACATTTGGACGATCACGTGTCATATACATCATGATTTAATTATGTTTTAATGGAAAGCAAATGGAATTTCTGAGACAAAATTGAAACGTAAATGAAACATAACTGTGTCCTGAGCTATGAAAGAGCAATAAGATTTTCCTCTGGTCTCTGAAAGAGGAAGTGATGTAACCACAATAATATGTTGGCAAAGGTCCAGTGAGGAGCTCTCTCTCATTGTTTCCCTCTCTCTCTCTCTTTCTCTTTCTGATCGTTTCTCTCTGCATTGATGTGCAGGTGGTTTGGGACTGAAATGTCACAGAATCAAGAAGCAACCGTCAAAAACACTTCAAAGCCTTCTGGTTAACTGAGAGCTATTTAAAGCAGCTACATACAGCGAATGTGAACAAGATCAAGATGGACAAGTGTCTTTTCAAGAACATTTACAAAAACAAAGTTGTTCCAGTGAAGTCAAGAGCACACTGAATCTAATTACTCAGAAAAACTGAAAACGCTACAAGACTACAGTATTCATGCATAGTAATTGTACTGTATGAATTGCAAAATAAAGGAAAGCATATACATATGTATATACATCAACACAAATTTTTATTTTATTTCACCTAGTTGCCAATTAAACATTTCTCATTTTTATTTAGTCTAACCTAAAGTACTACTTCTATAACTAAATAACTACAATAGCCTAACTTAAACTAAAACTAAAACTGACAAAAAAAAACAAACAAAAAAAAACTATATGGACATATTAAGAAAATGACAAAGACACAAGTACAAATTAGTGATGTGACATTTGACACTGAAGCTTCAAAGCTTGTATCAAAAAACGAAACATCTCACAGTGGAGCACTGTATCGGAGCTCGATTCGTTTTGCCATAACCACGTGATCGGTGACGTCCGAAGCTTCGTTTTCACACACAACCACGTGACTGCTTCGTATTCTGATTCAAATAACGCAAAACCTTGCACAGGTGTCAAGTGTCATTTGCTTTTTTGATAAGAATAAATCATAATACGAATAAATATTTGCATGTTCCGTTTGTATTTATTTCCAGTTCATAAGTACTTCAACTGACTATTCTATGATAATCTTCATTTACTTTGATAATATATGCCTAAGCTTGCCTATTTTTTCCCCCAGAACTGTATTCACAGACTCATTTATTCAAATTGTGTAAGTAAAATGACACGTGAAAGACTATTTTTTTATATATATAGACTCATTCATTGTTTTATACGCTTTTCATAGCAGAAACTGATTTTTTACATGAAACAGTCCAAAAATTGAAGCTTTTTCCACCCTTTGTAGTTAGCGTGCACCGTTTTGAAAAGCTTAATGAACCTTTTTACGATACAGTTGAGAGGAAAGCCTCGGTGCTTCGCCTTCGCCATAACTAGTACAAATAAACCAGAAAACACCAGAAAATCAAGGAACAAAACTGAGCACATCAACAAACTGGACAAGAACTGACAATGAAACACTGGGTTTAAATACACACAAGATAACGAGGGGCTAACAAGGGACAGGTGAGGGTAATTAATCACTATAGCAATAAACAAGGGAGCTAAGGAAACGAGCCAAACACAGGAACAATGGGAACAGAAAATACATTTCAGTTCATTTTTAGTCCATCTCTGCAAGATAGACTTTTCAGGATAGGCGATGGAGTAAAATGAACTGCCAAAACCTGCTGCCAGATTCTGGAAGATGAATTCTTCAAACAGTGGTACAAGAGGATGTGCTGCTGGTCCTTCAAGAGTCACTCTCAATCTGTCTGTCTATAACGCCGATAAAAACCAGTCTTCATGTATTTCGCAACACTTCAGCTTGTGATTCTTATTAAGTGGGGGTCATTTTTTACGATTCTTTACCTAGTCTCTGAGATCCTGACACCTTGCACTTCTGGAGACTCCAGGTAGGTTGGAGTTCTGGAAGATGGTGGCGCTGGAGACTAAAGGGTTCCTGATGGTTTCACACCTAATTCTTCATCTTAATTCTTTTGCAGTTAACGTGTCTTTTCTCTCCCAATGAGCATTTCACTGTCCGCTGGTCATGCCTTAACTTTGCAATTTCTAGTATTGCATTAGTATTACATCCTTCTCATGGGCATTTCATAGTTTTTGACTTTTCAGTCTGAGTTAAATCTCTTTTTTGGCTCATTTTATCTATCTATCTATCTATCTGTCTGTCATTCTATCTATCTATCATCTGTCTGTCTGTCTGTCATTCTATCTATCGTTCATTCTATTGTTCGTTCGTTCATTCTATCTATCTTTCGTTCAAACTATCTATCATTCTTTCTATTGTTTGTTCATTCGTTCGTTCGTTCTATCTAATGTTCATTCGTTTGTTCTATTATTTGTTCTATCTATCGTTTTTTTGTTCGTTCTATCTATTGTTTGTTCATTCTATCTATCATTTGTTCATTCGTTCTATCTATCTTTCATTCAAACTATCTATCTATTGTTCATTCATTCTATCTACAGTTCGTTCTATCATTCATTCATTCGTTCTTTCTATTGTTCGTTCATTCTATCTATTGTTCATTCTATCATTCGTTCTATCATTTTTTGTTTGTTCTGTCGTTCATTCGTTCATTCTATCTATCGTTCGTTCATTCTATCTATAGTTCTTTCATTTGTTCTAGCTATCTTTTGTTCGAACTATCTATCGTTCATTCGTTCGTTCTACAGTTTGTTTGTTCTATCGTTCGTTCTATCTATCATTCATTCGTTCGTTCATTCTATCTATTGTTCATTCTATCATTCGTTCTATCATTTTTTGTTTGTTCTGTCGTTCATTCGTTCATTCTATCTATCGTTCAATCGTTCGTTCATTCTATCTATAGTTCATTCGTTTGTTCATTCTATCGTTCATTCTATCATTCGTTCTATCTATCATTTTTTGTTTGTTCTGTCGTTCATTCGTTCATTCTATCTATCGTTCGTTCATTCTATCTATAGTTCTTTCATTTGTTCTAGCTATCTTTTGTTTGAACTATCTATCGTTCATTCGTTCGTTCTAGTTTGTTTGTTCTATCGTTCATTCTATCTATCATTCATTCATTCGTTCTATCATTTGTTCGTTCTATCATTTTTTCATTTGTTCTATTGTTCGTTCGTTCATTCATTCTATCTATCATTTGTTTGTTCATTCTGTCGTTTGTTCGTTCTATCTATCGTTCATTTGTTCTATCTATCATTCGTTCGTTCTATCTATCATTCATTCGTTCTATCGTTTTTTTCATTCGCTCTATCTATCATTCGTTCGCGTTCTATTGTTCGTTCTTTCTATCTATTGTTCTATCTATCTATCGCTCGCTCGCTCTATCTACAGTTCCATTCGATTCTATCTATCATTCGCTCATTCGTTCCTTTCAATCGCTCATTCATTCTGTCGCTCATTCATTCTATCTATCGTTCATTCGTTCGTTCTATCATTCATTCTATCTATCGTTTTTTGTTTGTTCTATCGTTCATTCGTTGTATTGTTCGTTTATTCTATCTATAGTTCATTTGTTAGTTCAACAAAAGATAGAACGAACGAATGATTGTTCTATCTACAGTTTGTTCGCTCTATCATTTGTTCTATCTATTGTTTTTTCGTTTCGTTCTATCTATCATTCGTTCAATCTCTCTATCGTTCTTTCAATTGATCTATCACAATTAATCGCATTCGCATCTAACATAAAAGCTTGTGTGTGTGTGTGTGTGTGTGTGTGTGTGTATATATATATATATATATATATACACACACACATATACCACACACACACACACACACACATATATATATATTCTATCTATCGTTCGTTCATTCTATCTATAGTTCTTTCATTTGTTCTAGCTATCTTTTGTTCGAACTATCTATCGTTCATTCGTTCGTTCTACAGTTTGTTTGTTCTATCGTTCGTTCTATCTATCATTCATTCGTTCGTTCTATCATTTGTTCGTTCTATCATTTTTTCATTTGTTCTATTGTTCGTTCGTTCATTCATTCTATCTATCATTTGTTTGTTCATTCTGTCGTTTGTTCGTTCTATCTATCGTTCATTTGTTCTATCTATCATTCGTTCGTTCTATCTATCATTCATTCGTTCTATCTATTGTTCGTTCTTTCTATCTATCTATCGTTCGTTCGTTCGTTCTATCTATCATTCGTTCGTTCGTTCTTTCTATCGTTCATTCATTCTATCTATCGTTCATTCGTTCGTTCTATCATTCATTCTATCTATCGTTTTTTGTTTGTTCTATCGTTCATTCGTTGTATTGTTCGTTTATTCTATCTATAGTTAATTTGTTTGTTCTATCTATCTTTTGTTCGAACTATCATTCGTTCGTTCTATCTACAGTTTGTTCGTTCTATCATTTGTTCTATCGTTTTTTCGTTCGTTCTATCTATCATTCGTTCATTCTATCTATCGTTCGTTCATTTGATCTATCTATCACAATTAATCGCATTCGCATCTAACATAAAAGCTTGTGTGTGTGTGTGTGTGTGTGTGTATATATATATATATACACACACACATATACCACACACACACACACATATATATATATATATATATATATATAGCCTATATACATATATGCATATATATACACATATATAATTATATATAAGTACAAACTTTTATGTTAGATACAATTAATCAATTTGACAGCACTATATACTGTATATATTCATGTATACATATTTAAGTGAATTTAACTTGCTCAAGCTGATTCTACCCAATTCTTTGTCTGTCTTCTATGTGGGCTTGTTGGAGTCTACCAATGCAAACAGATCATTTTTGACAGCGTATTCCTGTGCATTTCAGACCGAGGCCGGCTCTTCTCCCCCTCACTCTCTCTGTGAGCCATAAGCAATGGAGGCAATTTAGCCAGAACTCCAGTGTATTGATCAAACCCCAGTGAAATAAATAAGCTGCCAGACTCGTGCCAATCACAGCTGACAGCGTATGAGGAGCTGGACCTGTTCTCCATGTCACATCTCACAGCAATAAATAAGAAGAGAAATAAAGAAATAAAATCACGCTCTGTTGCTTTCAATCTCAGACAAAGCCAGTCTGAAAGGCGTGGATGTACCGATACAGTTAAGAGACTCATCCTTCACTGAGCTTATGAAATATATGCAATAATTGTTCATGCTAGAAGTTCATTTATATGATATCCTAGTTAATGCATTTGCTTTTTAGAAGACTTACAGTTATCCTCTTATAAATAAAGATCACAGATGTTTGTCCTAAAGTTTGAACTCTGACTTTTGATTGCAAACTTTGGGATCTTGACAAATTTGAGCACAGTTTGAGACATTGTTGAGGTCTATTTCTCAGGACGAGCATCCTTCAAGGTTTTCCTCCTACAATAACGAATCAGTGTAAAGAAAAAGAAATGATCTAACGCAGTCACTCTGCTTCATTCCTCTGACAAACTGATCAATTTTGTGTGCGACTGCACAAAAAGGTCCGAACACAGAGCGCTTTACCTCTCATATCTATTTAAACTCAAACTCCAGACAGGAAGTGTTCCTCTTTTTCTGCATTTGTTCTCTCGTGTACATCCCTCATTGAGCGCTTCTCTCTCTATTGATGTGCCAGTTCCCTGCGTGAATGCATCTGTCATTCCCACGCGCCGCGCCACAAAGACGCACGGTCATTAGTATTATGGTGAGAACGCCCGGGATCCCATCTACCACCACCCTTGACTAATTCTTTATTTGTATCAAAAAGAGGAAAAAAAAAACATGGCAAATTCCCCGGAGCACCAACAAGCTTCACGTCTCATTTGACTATGCTAATTACCTTTTGCATGATTAATTGGACCAATTAGAATTAGTGGTGGAAGAAAACGATTCTTGGCAAGGTGCAAACTATTAATTAGTCATGAAAACGTTATTAATGCATGGCTTTAATCTGAGTGAATATGACAGAATTACAGAAATAATGGTTGTTATGACGTGCCGCGCTCATGTAGTGTGAGTCACACGCAGTGCGTCCAAAAATCTACAACCTGGAAATAAACAACGGTTTATGATTTTGAGAAATACAAATTATTACAGAAAAATAAACATTTGAATATTATTATTTAATATTATTGTTTTATTGATTAATAATTGATTTAATATTTAATACTATTATTTAATGTTAGTGCTTTATTATTGATTAATATTATTACGATTATTTATATTATTATTTAATATTATTGTTTTATCTCATATTAATTTATTTTATATATAATATTTAATTTTGTTTTATTTAATATTAATTTACTTAATATTTAATGCTATTAGTGTTTTATTTAATGCTGATTAATATTTGATACTATTATTTAATATTAATGTTTTATTTAATATTGATTATTTTATTATTTACGATTTAATACATTTTATTTAATATTAATATAATTATATATAATATATTCATTTATTTATATATAATATTATTATTTGATATTGTTTTATTTAATTTTAATTTACCTAATATATAATGCCCTTATATAATATTATTGTTTTTATATTAATTTATTTAATATTTAATACTATTATTCATATTATTATTTAATATTACTGTTTTATTTCATATTAATTTTATATATAATATTATTTAATTTTACTGTTTTATTTAATATTTATTTACATAATATTTAATGCAATTAATATTAGTGTTTTATTTAATATTGATTCATTTAATATTTCATACTATTATTTAATATTGATTATTTTATTATTTACGATTTAATAAATTTTATTTAATATTAATATAATTATATATAATATATTAATTTATTTATATATATTATTTCATATTATTTTATTTAATATTAATTTACCTAATATGTAATGCTATTATTTAATATTATTGTTTTTATATTAATTTATGTAATATTTAATATTAATTTACTTGATATTTAATGAGATTAATATTAGTGTTTTATTTAATATTAATTAATTTAATATTTAATACTATTATTTATAATCATTTAATAATTTTTATTTAATATTAATTTAATTATACATAATATATTAATTTATTTTATATATATTATTTCATATTGTTTTATTTAATATTGATTCATTTAATACTATTATTTAATATTGTTTTATTTAATATTTATTTTTTTAAATGTTTTTATTTAATATTAGTGTTTTATCCACTTAATTTAATGTTAAAAATTAATATTATTGTTTTATTATTTATTATTAATTTATTTAATATTTAATACTATTATTTGTTACTATTTAATATTATTGTTTTATTTCATATTAAATTAGTTTATTTTAAGAAATAATATAATTATTTAATGTTAGTGTTATGTAATATTTTATATTATTATTTAAATATTATATTTAAGGTTTTATAAATATAAATATATATTTTTAATTTTAAATATTGAAAGATTCTGCACTATTTCAAGGTTACTAATCAAATGTAAGTAAATAAGTGTCATTGATAATGTGACGGTCAGATGTTGTTCTTCCACTGAAGCTCATGCTGGAGAACATGATCATCAGGTTTTGTTCATGTAGCTTCAGTGATCCTGTGATTAAAGCAAAGGAGAAACTCAACACATTATTCAGTCTGGTTATTCTTCACACTTTCAGCATGTAGCTGCTTTAGCTTCGCAGTTAACCAGAAGACGTTTGATGTGTTTTTAAGTAAATCACTCTTGGATGTTTTAAGAGAAGAAACTCATGCAATCAGCAGAAACGGTGTTTGAAAACAGAGAGAAAGGTTTTGAGAAAAGCAGCTGGCGGTTTCTCGCCTGTACTGATTCTCAATTAACGTGTCTAACGGTACTGTGAAAAACCAAACTACTGTTGTTAAATCAACTCCCACTGAGTGAAATTTAACACAATTAAATGCAGTTAATTTAACTCTGCTTTAGATGATTTAATACAGGTCATTCAGTCAAACGCCAGCAGCAGTTCTGGACATTATCGCTCAGTATTCGTGCGGCCGAGCGCCGTGATCTGTGGAGGCTGCCGACATTTTGAGAAGCTCTTGCAAGCGTTTACTGCTTCACGACGCCTTGTAGGTTTTTTGCAGAGGCGTCATTTTTTCACTTTGTGTCCAACACCTCATGCCAGTTTATGTACAAAAGAACATAATAGCGTGTGTGATAGTTTCGTTTCTTTGCATTTGTGACCCTAAAAATCAACCTCCTGCTGCCCCAAAAATCTCATTTCTAACCTGTGAAGCTAAAACTCGACTGTACTTTCCATTCAAGGCCACATCGACCACATGATCAAAGAGAAAAAAATGCTGCTTCACATTATGAAACAAGATGTTTGCTAATCGTTTTTTGTTCCTCAGGAAGTTCATAATGAGTGTTTACTTGCTGCTGCAACGATCCCAGTGGATCCAGGGATTTCCTCGTGTTGTTATTGTGTGATTGTCATATAAATATAATGAAGTAGAAAGACTCTTTTGAGAGCCACAGTAACACATAACTAAATGTATAATCTTACGTGAGCCGTATTAATCAGTGTCAGCGCTCGTCATGACAGGCAGTGATTGATAAAGTGTTGCATATTCATGATCTAAAATGATTTATAGGGCTTTTGTGTGATGCAATTAGAAATAAAGAAATAAAGCAATCTACAAGTAATGTGATACAACACTGTGTGTCATTTACTTATTTCAGGTGTACTTAACAGCTTTAGTGAGGGAAAGAACTACAATCCCATGAAGCATTGCAAACAGCATAACAGAGTTAAAAACGATGGATAAATATAAAACTGTGCATTTAAAAATGTTGATTTTATATACATATATATTTTTAGATCAGTTTATTGCAAAATATGCATATAAATATTTAAGTTTTTTGAGAGGTAGACTCGATTACGTCATTCGCAGTGCTTCATGGGAGTGGGCGGAGCTAAAGAGCTCTTGGCACACTTTGCTTGTTTCGACTCTCTGATTGGTGAATTTTCAGTACAGCATCATGGGTAATGTAGTTCTTCACCACGAATTCCGCTGTTAAACACGATTATTTTAAAACTAAGTTGAAATAATGCTGGCTAATGGCTTAAATAGAAGCAAATACTAACGATTAACAACCTCGTTACTAACAAGGCTGTCTATAAAGGTTTATAAGTTGAAAATGAATGGAGTTTTTATTTACAGAACCGACTGTTGCACTCTATTCCTGTAAGGCCATTAAACTGTTGAGGCTTTTTGAATTTCAAATAAAAACAACACAACAATGCATTCTGGGAAATTCAGAAGTTTAATGCAAAGGGAGATATTTTCTTTTGAAGAATTCTCTGTTTAAGGACTACAACAAACGGCTGGTAGGGACTACAACGAGCTTCTTGCCGGGTTGGTGACATCACAAACCCCAAAATTTACATAAACCCCGCCCCCGAGAACACACAACAAAGGGGGTGAGGCCATGTTGGGCTGCTTTAGAGAAGAGGAAGAGTTGTTGTAGTAGAGTGTTGTTGTCATGCCGTCATTTTACGCTGGACTGCTTCACAAATGAGGGTCAATTCAACACAAAAGATTAACATGACGGCACATGCTAGTTGAATCAACTCCACAGGAACTACATACATTTATGAAATAAACACTGTTACTGACAATCCTCATTTTGGCTGCGTGAGATTCTCCAGCTTTGTTGTTGTTGAGCAACCGAAGCGTGAGCTGTTAAAGCTCCGCCCTCTTCTGGAAAGGGGGCGGGGAGCAGCAGCTCATTTGCATTTAAAGGGACACACACAAAAATGGCGTGTTTTTGAACACACACAAATAGGGGCAAATTTGACAAGCTATAATAAATGATCTGTGGGGGATTCTGGGGACACCAGAGACTTGTATTACATCTTGTAAAAGGGGAATTATAGGTTCCCTTTAATGTTTACAGTGCGGCGTATTTACAATCCGCCTATTCCATTAAGAAAACACTATTACACGGCCAAATTATGGTGAAAGTGCGATTCCACAACGATTCTCTCAACCAAACCGACAGGTCTAATTCGTCAAGTCAAGTGTATTTACACGCACCACGTTTGAGGACAAATTTGGTTTCATTTCCAAGATTTAACAGATGAAAATTGTGACTGTTTGTTCAAACGTAATGCTTAAAAAACCTGAAAAAGAAGAACTGTGATAGCAACGGCAGCAATCCGAAATGTCAAATACAGGCATGGAAAAATGAACGTCACCTCATCTGGCTTCCAATCTGTTTCCCTTCACATCCAATGTCTTTTATGAAAAATCTCTGAAACAGAAATGATCTGGGGGAGCAATAATGTCCAGCACTAATTTAATACCTTATTACCATAAGCCTAGTGCGATGCATGCATAATAAATTTGTTGTATCGCACAAGGCTCAGGCATACGGTTGGAACAGGATTGCGGGTCCTGAGACAGCAAGCCCCATTTGCATGATATGATGTGAGAGTTGAATGAATTGGAGGATTATGGGAAACACTGCCTCCCTGCCCAGGCTCATTGTACTGAAGAGAAGTATCACATACCCACAGATGGTTCGGAATTTGGAACAAACCAAAGAGAAAACCATGGAAAAGAGAGGGAAAAAATATGTGCATGCTTTAAAAAAAGAGGGAGGATAGGGGAAACGAGGGGAAAACATCAAAGACTGCATTTTTAATTTCATTTTAAAGCGCAGGACACTATCTAGCGGATTTTCTTTTTTAATTCAAGAGGAAATGTAGTTTTACTTAAAGCACAGCTTTTTTAAAGTACACTCAATTTCTTAGGAAAGGCTTATTTAAACAGAAAGTCTGATGTGAACAGCTTTAAGGTAGAGAAAATACTTTTTTAACATTTTATCTTTCAATTCAGATGATTTTTTTTTAAAAAAAATTAACATCAACATTATAGGTTTCACTTTACCTGAATGTAGGTTTTTCACTATTTTTAATCACCTTTTAGCTTTATCTGAGGTCCTATTTTTTTTTTTTTTTATTCACATAATTCAACAATTGTTTTAAAAATGCATGCATAAAATGCTGTATGAATGACTTTTAGATGCAGTTTATCATAGGTAATCGTTCGTTTCTTTGATGTTGCGGTGTTAGTTAAGCTCATAATTAGAGTTGCCTTTTGTGAACCACACCTTGTGCAGGTCTTACAGACATTAAAAGCAGCTGTGATATTTCTTGCATCATTTAGTTCACACCTCAGTGCTGTTCGGGCCTAAAAAAGAAATCACATGCCCATTTGGTTTTCACACCTGACATATTTTGACATGCTCATCGTCTGCTAATTTCAGTTTCAGGTGTCAGGACTGTTGCGTGACAAAAACAAGATGCTGACATGTTTTGATTTGATAAAGCTTAACGCTTGTTTGTTGGATACTAAATGCTTGATAAAAAGAGTTGTTTTGTACAGTGTCAGAAATGTACATTTTGCCCCTTAGAAATTATTTTCATGTAAAAACACACAGTGTCAAAAAAAAAGAAAAAGAAAAAAGCCAAGTACTTTAATTCAACTGATTAATTGAAAATGTGCAATCTGAAAATTATGGAAATTATCTATGAAATCAAATAAACATCAAATACAAAAGTAGCTGTAAATAATGCACAAGATCACAACACAATAAAATACTAAATAAAAAAATAAAATTAAAATTACCAGCCATTCTCTGTCTTAGAATACAGCTTTGTACTGACTACTAAGTAGATTTCTAATTTAATATTATATAATTAAGCATGCAAAAGATTAATGTAAAAAAGTTATATATATATATATATATATATATATATATACACACACACACACACACACAATTAAGTGCAAAAGATTAATGTAAAAAATAATATAATATACTATAATATATAATACAATATACTATAATATACTAAAACATATACATAAAACAAAATAAGTGCAAAAGGTTAATGTAAAAACATAATATATATATATATATATATATACACACACACACACTGTATATAATATAAAATATATATAATATAATATAATATACATATAACATAACAATATTAAGTGCAAAAGGTTAATGTAAAAATAATAAATTTATATATATATACTGCATATATATATATATATATATACACACAATTAAGTGCAAGATTAATGTAAAAAAAATCTAAAAATTATATATAATAATATAACAATATAATTAAGTGCAAAAGATTAATGTAAAAAAAAAAATATATAAAACTAATATATATATATATATATATATATATATATATATATATATATATAACTACAAAAACTTTATATCCACACTGGATATTTTCTGACATTGCTGAACAGTATAATAACGAAACAAAACGCTGATAACTGCTAACCGTTCCATCATCACCTACCAGCATTTAGTTATCATAATTTAATCAGAAAACTAAATCTTAAAAACCAGCAAAAAGGTCACTGATCCCACATGCCACAAATACACAAAACTTTTCACATCAAAAACAAAAAAGAGAGCTTAGCATACAGTATGCATCAGAATGAGGTTAAACGGCTGTTCAAAAACTGCTTTGTTAGCTCATTTGTGAACTGAAACATGCTAATTGAAGACGACAGTTATCTTAACCTTTATCCAGCACTGCCATACCTTAGATATGTCCAAGAGCACGTAAAGCTGGGGTTTTTCCACCACAAGGGGTTATTAGCATGGTGCTAGAGCTGATTGACTGCGAAGTATACAGGACTGTGCAGGAGTTTAGCTTGGTAACAAACCTGAGAGATTTCAGCACAACTCAGTCTTTTTTTAAAGGTCATTATGGCTTTTGAACAACCACCAGTCAAGTTTCAATCTTACACATATTGCTAAATATGTCATTGAGAAGCCAAGACCACCTTTAAGTTAGTGTCGTTTCCTTCACAGGTTAAGATAAAAGTTTGATTGCTTCAAGTTACTTTGCGTTTCATACGATCAACTTGCATTTGTAATATTTACAGATGGTTTGATATCATATTGTGGTATCTGTCGTTGAGGCCGAGAACTAAAAAAAGAGGAAGCTGTTTTCTGATGCGACGCACAGTTATCACTCTCTATCATCATAATTACCATATGTATACAGTACAATTAAGCCTCTTTCAAGTTTTTCCCACAGTAATCATCCAAACATGTGGCTTCATTTTCTGCAGAAAATTCAGACATTTGCTCCATTATGCCGCATTGTTCCAGAGCACAAAAACAATGCATGCATTAGCATCGCAATTTGCCTCTTTATTAGGCTCTATTTGGCCTTGCTCATACCTTTTTATAAAAGAAGAAATGAAAGAAAAGAAAGAAAATGTGCCTTTCACTGGCATTCACATGCATGCATATTATAAAACCATACTTTCTCAACAGACGCTCTGTGAAGCTCTGTATCAAATATAGTACCTACTTAGTATATGATTTCGGACACAGTTTTGATGTGCAATATGCTAAAAGTGGCATTTTCTGAACAAAAAGTGCATGGTGTTTGTCTGGGAATGACTCTGGTTTCTCCTTCAGCTGCACGATTCTGGATAAATTAATGGAGGTCCCATGATTCTGAACAGACAACTAAACTAAATAATATGTTAATTGCTGCAGTCTATTTAAAAAAATATTGAATTAATTTGAATCTTTTTTTTAATATTTGAACTGAATGAATGATTCAGCGACTCACTCATAAAAACTTCACTTGTTTCATTACTGGATAAATCAGTGTTTTGAATGAAACTCTTGAATGAATGATTCAATGACTCACTCATAAAGACTTCACTTGTTTCATTACTGGATGAATCAGTGTTTTGAATGAAACTCTTGGATGAATGATTCAATGACTCACTCATAAAAACTTCACTTCATTACTGGATGAATCAATGTTTTGAATGAAACTCTTGAATGAATGATTCAATGACTCACTCATAAAAACTTCACTTGTTTCATTACCTGATGAATCAGTGTTTTTGAATAAATCTCTTGAATGAATGATTCAATGACTCACTCATTAACACTTCATTTGTTTCATTAGGCTTGTTCGAGATGCATGAGCGCTGCACAGACCGATTGGCGTATGACATCAAAGTACCGTGAGAGTGATTCAAAAGCATAAGGAGTTGTATGCTCTCCAAACACTCTCGCTGCACTTTGATGTCATATGTGATGCATCTCGAACAAGCCTTATACTGGATAAATTATCATTTTTGAACAAATCTCTTGAATGAATGATTCAACGACTCGCTCATAAATACTTAACTTGTTTCATTACTGAATGAATCAGCATTTTTGAACGAATCTCTTGAATGAATGATTCAATGACTCACTCATAAGGACTTCACTTGTATCATTACTGAATGAATCAGCATTTTTGAACGAATCTCTTGAATGAATGATTCAACGACTCAGTCGATACAATCTTTATTTAAAGCGTCAAGTTACTTTCAAAAGGTGATTCACTCTATTTTGATCGCTTCTGTAGACATCAGTGTTTATATCCGAGCTATAAACTTTTATCTCAGTACTTCTGATAATTTGTAAGACAGAAATAATGACACTGTGTGGTTGAAAAGACTGTTTGTGAAGCTGTTTCATATCTATACATGACAATGGCTCTCTCTGGATCAGAACGCAGATCTGAATGTTGTACTTGTCAAAGCTTTAATAGATACAGGCGAATCGCTGTCATTTAGGTATAAGATCGCGTGGGTGTTTGAATCGAGATCACAATATTTTAACAATAACTCGAGCAGCTCAACTTCAATGTTATTTTTGCTCATTTAAATGTCTTGACAGCAAAATTCACAGCCAATCACTGAAAAATAACAGCATAGAAACAAGTTAGACAAGTAAGCTGCAGAAGTTAAATATGAGCAATACTTAATAGTGATGCTTGCAAATGATTTTGCAGGTTGAATGCATGTTGCAAAGACGCTCTGAAGTCCAGGCCCATTCCATCACAATCCAGCTCCCGTCATTTTGTGTCATATTTATCTAATTGTCTATTCCAAGGCCAATCAAGTTAGAAGCGCACAGCAGCTAAAATTACACGAGGATGACTCACATCTGAAATCATCTAAAGGTTACCTGATTCTAAAGAGCTGTAATTGCACTGGAAAGCCTATTAGCTGTGATAGAGTTCAGAAAAAAGGACATTCTCATGTTGTTTTGTGTGCCGTTATGCTCAAGAACAATGCATGTGAGTGCCATAAGCAATCTTAACCGCTTAGCTTCATAGTTAATCTGACAGTTTATGAAGTTATGTGGTTTGGCATAAGTGATTCTGAACATGGAGACAAATAGTTAGACTTAAAGTAAATGGATAAATGAGGTTCTGACAAAATGTTAATTGCTGCAGTCTTTTTAAAAGAATATTTAATTTGAATTAATTAATCTGATTGAATGAATGATTCAATGACTCATTTATAAAGACTTCAGTTGTTTCATTACTGGATGAATCAGCATTTTTGAATGAATCTCTTGATTGAATGATTCAATGACAAATGTCACTTGTCGCCACCTTCTGGTGTAACGATGTAATTGATACAATCTTTATTTGAAGCATCAAGTTACTTTCAAAAGGTGATTTACTCTATTTTGATCAGATGACATAACTAACTGGATAAATGGGGTACAGACTGACTAATATTCACTAGAACTGATTTCAGGTTTTGATTCTGGTTGATGGCACAAAACAAACTTTTTTCACATTATTTACTCAAAATTCACTAAAAGAAATGCGGTAGCAATTTACAATAAGGTTAAATTCATTAGGGGTCAAGCCCCGAAAGGAAAACCTTTGGAAAACCTACTTTTTTGAACTCCTTCTAGAGCGTTTGTTTAATTTGCACGAAATTCGGTATGTAAAAGTTGCAAAAAGTTATTAAAAGATTTTTGATTGGCCAATCCGTTCTCATATAGCACATCAACGAATTTGATGCTGTATCTTCGCAATGATTTGGTGTATTGACATCAAACTTGGCATATGTCATTACAGGCATGACTTGGGGGTACATGCACAGTATCGTCACAGTGCCACCTACTGGTGCAGAGATAGGAAAAATGGCTATTTTTGCTTATAACTTTTGAACAACCACCAGTCAAGTTTCAATCTTACACATATTGCTAAATATGTCATTGAGAAGCCATTTTGAAGCCATTTTGTCCTAAAATCATGAGGACGGTCTCCTTAGATTTCTTGAGGCATGCCGAGTTGAACGATATCCAGTTTTCTTTGGTCGGCCATTTTGGACGTCTGCCATTTTGAATTTGTCATAAAATGCGGTGTTTTACGAACGCATGAATGTATTGTTACAAATCTCGGTATGATTAATCAAGGCCATGTTCTGAGAGGACCTGTAAAGTTTTAGGTCAGCGCCCCTAGGGGTCAAGAGATATAATGAAATTTATGAATATGCTTATAACATATGAAAAATTCAACATTTTGTCATTTAACTTACATAATTAGATTTGATGGCTTATGCCGAGTCCTGCGATACCAAATTTGCCATATTCTACCATACTGTCCGCCATATTGAATTTTATACTTTTTCGAACTCCTCCTACAAAATGTGTCTGATTTGTATGAAATTTGGTACGTAGCATCTACAGACACTCATGACAAAAAGTTATTAAAAGATTTTTGATAGACCCAACCATTGTTTTATACTGTGTCAACAAATTTGACTGCGATCACGCCAAAATGGATATGCGGCTGTATCTTTGCAAAAGTTTTGTGTATTGACACGAAACTTGGTACTTGTCATCACAGGCATGACTTGAGGGTGCATGCTGAGTTTCGTCATAGTGCCACCTACTGCTCAGAAGTTATAAACCATGTTATTGTGTTATAAGTGCTTTAACTGATGTAATTTAAGCAGATTTATCCTAGATGTCCACAAATATTTCCTTTTCTGCCCTTATTCGGCTTGACCCCGTAATTGCTGCTTGCAGCTATATTTTATTTGTTAATGCATGAACAATGAACATTTTTTACAGCATTTATTAATCTAGGTTTATGTTAATTAAAATACTATTGTTGTTCATTCATAATACATCGACTGAAGTTAATTTACACAACTTTAACTAAACTATAAAACTACAAAAGGTTGAAATGCATTAGTAAATTTATAAATTAACTGCAATATTAGTAAATAAATAAGAAAAACAACAGATAAAAAAAAACTCGGCTGCAGTTCACAAGTTTCCTCAGCTAAACATCATTCAATATTCTACACCATGGGAATACAACACAGGAGTCAAAAGTCAGCATTTGTATTTTGAAGTGTATTTCCAAAAAGCCAGTTCCATCATATGAAACTACCATTTTATGATGCGCAAATCCCATTCCCTAAAACACCACAACCGCTCCTTATCGGAGGCTGAGAAGATATCAGGAGCAATCGTGTTTTTCATCAGTCTCAGCCCGCGCTCCGTTTTATTGTCAGGGAAAATGAGAAGCTTGCTGTGGTGCTGCGGGTGAGGAGGAGGGATTCCGGCTTCTACAATAAAAGTACGTTGAACACGCCGATGCATAATGCAAAAGCCGCGGCGTGTTTGTACGTGCTGATGATTTGCTCTGTGCAGAATGAGACGAGCTGCCGAAAACGGTCTTTATCGCCACACTCCTGCTATCAGAGTTTTCTACTGTTTGTTTGTGTGAACGCAGAAGAGAGCCGTGCACTTAACAAGAACTCATATTTAGATCAGCAAACCTAAAGCAAGCATCACAGTGACTAGAGCTCACACTAGAATTAGAGTTGAGTGTGTGAAGGCAGTGCTTGTGCTGCAGACATGAAGGACTCCTCAGATCATCTGTGCTGTTACTGTACTGATTCATCAGACGCACCATCATCACCACAACCGTATCTACATATCCAGAATTTCAGAGCACAGCAACACCATAGCAACAACCTTGCAACTACTTGCACAGGAACTTTGTAGAGATGCCCTGGCAACCTCCCAGAACACCCTAGCAACCACCTAGCGACGAGAACACCTTAGAAACTTTGTTGAAATGCCCTAGCAACCACCCACAACACCCTAGCAACCTCCTAGCAACTAGAACACCTTAGAAACTTCATAGAAATGCCCTAGCAACTACCCACAGCACCCTAGCAACAAAATAGCAACAAAAACACCTTAGAAGCTTCGTAGAAGTGCACTAGCAACCACCCACAACACCCTAGCAACCACCTAGCAACTAGAACACCTTAGAAGAAATGCCCTAGCAACCACCCACAGCACCCTAGCAACCACCTAGGAATTAAAACACCTTAGAAACTTTGAAGAAATGCCCTAGCAACCACCCACAGCACCCTAGCAACTAGAACACCTTAGAAACTTCATAGAAATGCCCTAGCAACCACCCACAGTACCCTAGCAACCTCCTAGCAACTAGAACACCTTAGAAACTTCATAGAAATGCCCTAGCAACCACCCACAGCACCCTAGCAACAAAATAGCAACAAAAACACCTTAGAAGCTTCGTAGAAGTGCACTAGCAACCACCCACAACGCCCTAGCAACCACCTAGCAACTAGAACACCTTAGAAGAAATGCCCTAGCAACCACCCACAGCACCCTAGCAACCACCTAGGAATTAAAACACCTTAGAAACTTTGAAGAAATGCCCTAGCAACCACCCACAGCACCCTAGCAACTAGAACACCTTAGAAACTTCATAGAAATGCCCTAGCAACCACCCACAGTACCCTAGCAACCTCCTAGCAACTAGAACACCTTAGAAACTTCATAGAAATGCCCTAGCAACCACCCACAGCACCCTAGCAACAAAATAGCAACAAAAACACCTTAGAAGCTTCGTAGAAGTGCACTAGCAACCACCCACAACGCCCTAGCAACCACCTAGCAACTAGAACACCTTAGAAGAAATGCCCTAGCAACCACCCACAGCACCCTAGCAACCACCTAGGAATTAAAACACCTTAGAAACTTTGAAGAAATGCCCTAGCAACCAGCCACAGCACCCTAGCAACTAGAACACCTTAGAAACTTCATAGAAATGCCCTAGCAACCACCCACAGTACCCTAGCAACCTCCTAGCAACTAGAACACCTTAGAAACTTCATAGAAATGCCCTAGCAACCACCCACAGCACCCTAGCAACAAAATAGCAACAAAAACACCTTAGAAGCTTCGTAGAAGTGCACTAGCAACCACCCACAACACCCTAGCAACCACCTAGCAACTAGAACACCTTAGAAGAAATGCCCTAGCAACCACCCACAGCACCCTAGCAACCACCTAGGAATGAAAACACCTTAGAAACTTTGAAGAAATGCCCTAGCAACCAGCCACAGCACCCTAGCAACTAGAACACCTTAGAAACTTCATAGAAATGCCCTAGCAACCACCCACAGTACCCTAGCAACCTCCTAGCAACTAGAACACCTTAGAAACTTCATAGAAATGCCCTAGCAACCACCCACAGCACCCTAGCAACAAAATAGCAACAAAAACACCTTAGAAGCTTCGTAGAAGTGCACTAGCAACCACCCACAACACCCTAGCAACCACCTAGCAACTAGAACACCTTAGAAGAAATGCCCTAGCAACCACCCACAGCACCCTAGCAACCACCTAGGAATGAAAACACCATAGAAACTTTGAAGAAATGCCCTAGCAACCACCCACAGCACCCTAGCAACTAGAACACCTTAGAAACTTCATAGAAATGCCCTAGCAACCACCCACAGTACCCTAGCAACCTCCTAGCAACTAGAACACCTTAGAAACTTCATAGAAATGCCCTAGCAACCACCCACAGCACCCTAGCAACAAAATAGCAACAAAAACACCTTAGAAGCTTCATAGAAGTGCACTAGCAACCACCCACAGCACCCTAGCAACTAGAACACCTTAGAAACTTTGTAGAAATGCCCTAGCAACCACCCACAGTACCCTAGCAACAAAAACACTGTAGATACTTTGTAGAACATCTTAGAAACTCTGAAGAAATGCCCTAGCAACCACTCACAGCAGCCTAACAACCACCCAGAAACTAGAACAGCGTAGAGACTTTGAAGAAATGTCCTAGCAACCACCCACAGCACCCTAGCAACTAAAACATCTTAGAAACTTCATAGAAATGCCCTAGCAACCACCCACAGTACCCTAGCAACCTCCTAGCAACTAGAACACCTTAGAAACTTCATAGAAATGCCCTAGCAACCACCCACAGCACCCTAGCAACAAAATAGCAACAAAAACACCATAGAAGCTTCATAGAAGTGCACTAGCAACCACCCACAGCACCCTAGCAACTAGAACACCTTAGAAGCTTCATAGAAGTGCACTAGCAACCACCCACAGTACCCTAGCAACAAAAACACTGTAGATACTTTGTAGAACATCTTAGAAACTCTGAAGAAATGCCCTAGCAACCACTCACAGCAGCCTAACAACCACCCAGAAACTAGAACAGCGTAGAGACTTTGAAGAAATGTCCTAGCAACCACCCACAGCACCCTAGCAACTAAAACATCTTAGAAACTTCATAGAAATGCCCTAGCAACCACCCACAGTACCCTAGCAACCTCCTAGCAACTAGAACACCTTAGAAACTTCATAGAAATGCCCTAGCAACCACCCACAGCACCCTAGCAACAAAATAGCAACAAAAACACCATAGAAGCTTCATAGAAGTGCACTAGCAACCACCCACAGCACCCTAGCAACTAGAACACCTTAGAAGCTTCATAGAAGTGCACTAGCAACCACCCACAGTACCCTAGCAACAAAAACACTGTAGATACTTTGTAGAACATCTTAGAAACTCTGAAGAAATGCCCTAGCAACCACTCACAGCAGCCTAACAACCACCCAGAAACTAGAACAGCGTAGAGACTTTGAAGAAATGTCCTAGCAACCACCCACAGCACCCTAGCAACTAAAACATCTTAGAAACTTCATAGAAATGCCCTAGCAACCACCCACAGTACCCTAGCAACCTCCTAGCAACTAGAACACCTTAGAAACTTCATAGAAATGCCCTAGCAACCACCCACAGCACCCTAGCAACAAAATAGCAACAAAAACACCATAGAAGCTTCATAGAAGTGCACTAGCAACCACCCACAGCACCCTAGCAACTAGAACACCTTAGAAGCTTCATAGAAGTGCACTAGCAACCACCCACAGTACCCTAGCAACAAAAACACTGTAGATACTTTGTAGAACATCTTAGAAACTCTGAAGAAATGCCCTAGCAACCACTCACAGCAGCCTAACAACCACCCAGAAACTAGAACAGCGTAGAGACTTTGAAGAAATGTCCTAGCAACCACCCACAGCACCCTAGCAACTAAAACATCTTAGAAACTTCATAGAAATGCCCTAGCAACCACCCACAGTACCCTAGCAACCTCCTAGCAACTAGAACACCTTAGAAACTTCATAGAAATGCCCTAGCAACCACCCACAGCACCCTAGCAACAAAATAGCAACAAAAACACCATAGAAGCTTCATAGAAGTGCACTAGCAACCACCCACAGCACCCTAGCAACTAGAACACCTTAGAAGCTTCATAGAAGTGCACTAGCAACCACCCACAGTACCCTAGCAACAAAAACACTGTAGATACTTTGTAGAACATCTTAGAAACTCTGAAGAAATGCCCTAGCAACCACTCACAGCAGCCTAACAACCACCCAGAAACTAGAACAGCGTAGAGACTTTGAAGAAATGTCCTAGCAACCACCCACAGCACCCTAACAACTAAAACATCTTAGAAACTTTGAAGAAATGCACTAGCACCCACCCACAGCACTGTAGCATCGAAGTGGTCAAGCATCGCTCACCATTTCTTGACAAATGTGAAAATGCAGTTATTGTTAAGAGTCTGTAAATGTGCCTAGTTCATGAAAAACCCTTGTGTGGTTGCCGAGCCATCAACTATGATGCCTTATGTAAAGGTTAGTTTCATTTATAGAGAACAGAGAGATATATGCAAGCGCCTGGACAGTCCATCACTGCTGAATGTGTGAAGGAAGAATACATTTTTCCACAACCACTATGACATTTACAAGAGAGAGAGAGAGAGAGATGGTCTATTTTAAAGAGAAAAAGTGGTAGAGACATTCAGAAAGTTGGTGTTTGGTGAGAAATGAGAGTGGGGGGGTTCCCCAGGTGAGAGTGAGTGAGTAAGAGCGAGAGAGATACAGAATATGATGGTGTGAGAGAAAAGCCGTGCTTTCATAACACTTCAGTGCTAGAGATCTGCAGCTTGTGTCTGACTATGAAAAGGAGACATATATCATATATTTTTATCATATCATTTAAAGTCAGTTAACGCGGTTTGTGCACCAAAAACAGTTTTAAAATTTTTCTGCATCTTCCTACCTCTTGTTTTTTTGTCACGGTGCCTTTAAGACTAATACGAAAACGCCCTGTTCTCTTTGCGGGTTTGCAGTCGGTTCAATATACCGCAGTTTCTAACTCCTCCATCCTTCAATAACAGTCTTTCCGTAAAGCATAACAACAATCATTAAACAATCTTCATTGAAACGTGCCACTCAATTTGTTCACTTTACAGTTTATTCTGCCCAAAAACTGTCATGTAAATACCATTTAGAGGAAGGTAAATCTGGAATAGTTGATACACAATGTAGAAAATACTCAAAATATATAAATTATACATTCAAAATATAGTGCAGCAAACAATGCACAAGAAATTAGTGACACAGTTTGTGATCAGAATTTCTGTGCATCCTCAAGAAATAAGGCTGTTTCATTAACAAGAAAAAACAACAACAAGGCAGAATATCCACCTTGTATTTAATGTAAGAGCAAAGTTTTTTAGCTGTACAAAAACAGTGAATTTTGATGCTTGAAGCTGCCAAATAGTAACATCATATTAATTTATTAATTGTAATCATCGCAATTAAGTCTTGCACATTCATAAATGGCTTCAGCTTTGAAAAATAAGGTGCATATAGTTATTCTCATGGATACTTGCTACTAAATGTGTCAAACTAAATTCCGAAAACAGCCACTAACATGGTAAACATTAGTTTCTTATCAGAAAGAATGATAAAACACATGGGTGGGCTGAATTTCCAAAGACCATACTGGCCTAGTTGACGTGTAAATGTGGGCGGTCATGTGATCATCATCACTATGGGATGAGCCATTTCTGCTGCACGCCGTCTAATACTTTGTTCACTGTGACGTTAAAACGTACCTGCCATTTGCTCTTTGAATAATGAAATTGGTTGGTAAAAGCAGTCACGGCTTGTATAACTTATTCAAAAGCACATTAGCAATCAGCAAAACCAGCAAGTTAGTGCCTTATGGAGGAAAGTGTTTACAAAGGACCCCTAATGAAGTCTTAATTATGTTTAATCACGTTGCCAACCTCATTGTTGTTTTGATATGGAATAGTGACTGAACAGAATATGCAAATGTTTAGTGAGCTAATGGTTGACGTGCAGCTGTGAACGCAGTCGTTTCTTAACTCATTCCGCATGATGACCTTTTAAGTGGAGCAAAAAGAGCGAAAGTGACAATACTGATGAATAATGGATGATTAAAAAGGCTTTCGAAAAGCTTAATGGTGGAATTAAATTTACTATAATAACAGATTTGCATGGGGCCCGTCATTCCGCTAATATTTAAAGTGGAAGTTTAAATATAGCTTTATGCCATGGCATTGAGAGATATGATAAAACGCATTGTATGCATTATGCACAGCTCGCAGACTTCAACATCCTCCTGCTGTATTCGAGGAGAGCCACTTTTCACTGTATAATTCAAGGTCAGCTGCATCTCAGTTTATTCCTCGTAATCAGAAGAAACATCAAGAACTAAACATGGCAATCACAGTTTTCATGCATTTTAGTGTGTTACACAAGTTTTAAATAATGCTTTACACTGTAAAAAATGCTTTTCTTACTTAGTATTTTTATCGTTTGCAGTCAAAATATCTAAAAATCTTAAATCAAGATGCATTTACTAGATAAGTAAAATGGCATAAGATATTATCTCATGTTTTCTGGAAAAAAAAAAAAACTATATTAACTGAGGTTTTTTTTCTTAAAACAAGCTATTTCTTTTCCAAAAAACAAGAGATAATATCTTGTAATTTTACTTGTCTAGTAAAAGCATCCTTATTTAAGAATTTTTAGATATTTTGACTGGAAACCAGACAAAAATACTAAGTAAGAAAAGCATTTTTTGCAGTGTAACAAATTATGGACATTTAAATAGATCTTTGATGCCAAACTTTTACACTTAAACTCTTCATTTGTGTTCTATTTAGAACTCTAGGGTTTCTAACTCTACTTTAAAGAACGCTTTATGCCAAAAAGGTTCTATATAAGGAAAAATGTCTTAAATGATTGCATGATAATACTTCCATTAAACATGAGTGTTTACAAGCTCTTAAAGTTTTTAGTATGGATATGTTAGCCTTAAGATTATGTATACACTCTAAAAAATGCTGGGTTAAAAACAACCCAAGTTGGGTTGAAAATGGAATAACTCAGCGATTGGGTTGTTTTGACCCAGCGGTTGGATTAAATGTTTGCCCAACCTACTGGGTAGTTTTATTTAACCCAACTATTGTTTAAAAATGACTATATGGCTTAAAACATTAGGAAATGTTAATTTCTAACATACTTTGGGTTCATTTTAAGCAAGCAATACAGTTATTTTTAAACGATAGTTAAGTTAAATAAAACCATTTAACCCAACCGCTGGGTTAAAACAACCAAATTGCTGGGTTTGTCCATTTTCAACCCAACTTGGGTTATTTTTAACCCAGCTAGTGTGCTCCAAAACAATGACAAAAATCGCATTTAGAAGATACAAGCATTCAAAACTTACAGTCTCGTCACTTCCGCCAATATGGATCAGCTGTTTTGATGACATCACGCTGCACTTCAGCTTCTCATCAGATTTTCTGACTAATCAAATGCTCTCTAGAATCTAAAGGTCCCGCCCCCTACATTATAAATATAGACGCTGAAGCTGTGGCTGAAATCGGTCACTTGTTCACACATTTACTGTTTTCTACATGGTCAATGGCACATAGTGCACTATATAGAGGATAGGAAACGATATGCTTTCCATTGAGGCGAATGAAGTCTTTTTCAAAAGGGGAGGAGCTGTTCGATATGTCTCGCCCTGTCTTCCTGTTTCAGTTGAAATTACTTCAACACATTGAATAATGCTGCGTGTTCCAAGGCACTTCTGTGGGCCTTTAAAATGGAACCCCTAAAAGCTTCTATATGAAGCAACTGATGGAACCTTTTAAGATTCTATACAGAACCTTTTCTTCTAAGAGTGTTATATGTTTGTTCAACTCAATAACTATAGCAATATAATAGTGATGCTTGGCTCAGTAACTCTCAGCCTTTCTGTCCTTCAGTGTTCCACTGACTGTAAATGCGTTTGTATTCATTTGGCTGTGTGTCTAAACGAGTGTAGCGTTGTATTATTCATCTCCCCCAGAGCTATGACTATATCTGCGTCCTCAGTGAGAGTCGTACCCGCCGTCCTGCCGCTGCCAAGACAACAGCAATGGATTTAAAACAACACGGGCAATTAATGAAGAAAGAGTGGCATTCTGCAGAGTTTAAGAGCGATTGAAAAGCTTTCAGTGGCCTTGGACGTGGAGTGTCGGTGTGGGAGGCCGAAGGGCCGCTGGAGTCGCTCCTCCGTCTGTGTTTCTCTACTCAGAGGTGATGTGGAGATCATTTAGCTGCCGAATATTTAACCTCTCATGCCGATGGCTGTCATTAAGATGATAACAATAAACTCGACTTCTTAAAGGGATAGTTCACCTTAAAATGAAAATTAAGTCATCATTGACTTACCTAATGCTGTATGCCCTACTGTCTTTTTTGGACCACAAAAGGAGAATTTTTTAAAAATGTCCCGCTCACGCTCGTCAATATAATGTCAGCGAATAGCGACCAGCATCAAGCTTTTAATCAAGTGTTCTGGGGGTTTACGATAGGGTTTGGTGAAAAACAAACCGTAATATAGTGTACTATTTAACAAAAATCTTGCTCTTGGCCGTTGATCTTCTGTGCACGACTGCAAGTTCGTGAGACTCTATTAATTCACTCCGAAAAACACACAACAACGCGACATGAAATACAATCCATGCACCTTCTTCTCTGAGGTGAATATATGCGTTGCGTTCGTTGCAACAAAAAGTCGTGTCGGTCTGGAGATATTCGGTGAAGAAGTACATGGATACTTTTATGGGATTTTTAGGTGTTTTATTTCATGTCGCATATTTATTAATCTTGATTTTCTGGGTGAGTCGGAGTAAACTGCGGCACTAATAGAGTCTCATGAACCAAGGTTAGGATTTTCGTTAAATAATACATTAAATTTTGGTTTGTTTTTCACCAAATCCATATCATAAACTCCAGAACACTTGGGAAAATACGACACTTGTCGCATCAAATCATTCTGTTATGCTTTCGCGTCTTTTTTAAAAGGCTTTATGCTGGTCACTATTCACTGCCATAATATGGATGAGCGTGAGTGGAACATTTTTTAAAAATTCCCCTTTTGTGGTCCAAAAAAGAACTTCTTCCCGGGTTAGTGACATCACTAACCCCAAAATTTACATAACCCCGCCCCCGAGAACACACAACAAAGGGGGTGAGGCCATGTTGGGCTGCTTTAGAGAAGAGGAAGAGTTGTTGTAGTAGAGTGTTGTTGACATGCTGTCATTTTACACCGGACTGCTTCACAAACAAGGGTCAATTCAACACAAAAGATTAACATGACGGCACATGCTAGTCGATGAGTTGAATCAACTCCACAGCAACTACATAAATTTATCCACTAACCATTCAGAAATGTCTAAAAGTTGTAACTTCTTCCTGAGTCTCTCCATCAGTGTCGACTCCGGTTTGAACAATGTAAGGCTGAACACCGTTACTGACAATCCTCATTTTGGCTGCATGAGATTCTCCAGCTTTGTTGTTGTTGAGCGACCGAAGCGCGAGCTGTTAAAGCTCCGCCCTCTTCTGGAAAGCGGGCTGCTCATTTGCATTTAAAGGGACACACACAAAAACGGCATGTTTTTGCTCACACCCAAATAGGGGCAAATTTGACAAGCTATAATAAATGATCTGTGGAGTATTTTGAGCTGAAACTTCACAGACACATTCTGGGGACACCTGAGACTTATATTACATCTTGTAAAAGGGGCATTATCAGTAACAGTAACAGTAAAACATCATATTTTCAACAAGACAATAAAAAGAAAGAGTTCAGAAAATGAACAAGGACATTTTGGTTTTAAAATTTAGGATTAGAGATTGTAACGAACTTATAAAATATAGTTGTGTAACTTGTTTTGCTGACCCAGAATACCCCAGAAACCACATAACATCATTTTCATCAGAAAATTTAAAATCTAGTTATTTTTGCCATTACATTTGATGAGTCTTCACCTTTAATAAACAGACTGTGCACACATACACACATCTCTCTTCACTGCCGCCCTCTCCAGACCCATAAAGTCCAACATTAATATAAAATATAAATGTTCAGTCTGCATTTAAAGTGAGTCTATATCCATTTTCAAAAAGGTTCCCACACAAAAGGAAAAATACACCAACCTTACAATAAAAATCAGCCTTATTGTATCTCACGGCAATGTAGTTAAAGGATTTTCAATGACATTGGTAAGTACCTACAAAACACAGCCTTTACTATTCATGTTTTCTAGCAATCAGCATCTATACTGTACAAAGCACAGCAGCATTATTACGCTAAGAGACACTATAGCGTGATTTCACATGTAAATGATTTGTTTCTAAAGGCAGGAACACAAACACAGAGGTTGGATTTAAATAAGGGGGTCGGTCTCACGATGAAAAGAAGAAACTCGCTGTTAGATTGCAATCAAGGTTTTGTGCACAGCACTCATCACAGAAAAGAAGCACAATCGTTCACTAACAAGTATACTTCTCTGTATACTCAAACTCCTGTCTGTTCAAACGGAGGTTTAAATTTGCATGTACTTCTCGTCAATGATTGTTACTGTATGGAATAATAGAAACATACTCTCTCTGTAGTCATTAGAGTTACTTAACAAGCACAACAATCCTCATGCATTATTATTCCATGTGATTTCTTTCTTTCCTTCTACATATTCTCACCATATTATATTTGATCTTGTCATACTGAGAATGTAAATATGAGCAGCACCTGCAGTCAGGGACGTTGCATAAATTTACTGGCCGGGGATGACATGTTTATGGGTGGATCCCCTCATCACAAGGCCGTCCCCCAGACAACAGCCCTGTCTACAGCTGCATTCGCATAATGCACGTGTTTCCAATGTGAACTTGCTGCCATCTAGTGCACTACACTGCACACTACACAGTCCTGTCCAGGATAAATATACAAGCTAAATCTAAACCTAGAGATGCCAAACAAAGTATAAATTAAATTAGACTTGATTATATTTTTTAAAAAATGTTTTAATATAAGATATATTTTAATTGTATATATGGGTCAATGACGTGACGGGTCATTTTTTTGTCCAAAGGCCTTAATAATAATAAACAACAAAGATATGACATCCAAAGTATATAAGGTAGTACAAATAGATCTCTTTTATTGAATCCAAAAAGTTTTAATTATATTTTGCTACATATAAAGGTATTTTAAAGATTTTGAAGTGTCAAAAGGTCATTCGGTTTAACCGTCTAAAGGCCAATACAGTCATTTCATTTGTGATTAAAATATCTTAAAATGTAATAAATGTATATATTTTTTATTCTGGCATGATTTTATAACATCATATATCAACAGTGCAAAATGGTATTAAAATTATGTGTAGAAGTCGTTGTTTTGTTATGAGAAAGAATGTCCGGAAAAATGAATTTCATTGACGTCATTCGGAGTAACCAATATAAAGGGACCATTTTGGATCATGTCATGCGGTCAATATCATATGACAGGATGTGACATCATTCAAACACCTGCAAAGGACCACATGGTCGTGAAGCAAAATAACTAACTCTCTCTTAACTATTCGAAAAATTCATGTTTTTACCCGAAACATCAGATCATTCGGTACAACCGCTATAAAACATGGAAAATGTAATATTTTAAAAACTTGTACTAAATATAAAATGATTTATTGTCCTTTTCCTAGCTAGCTAGATATCAGCCTGTTAGCATTGTTTGAAAATATCGTCATTCGGTATAACCAAAAGTGTAATTCGGTAAAACCGAAATTTTGGTTAAACCAAATGACTTTTTTGGGACAAATTTTGTCCATCTTGTAAAAAACGACAAAATCAGTGTTAATTGATTATAAAAACCACATAATCTCATTGTTAACACTTAATAAAACTTCAAAATTAATTATATCTCCATTATGGTTTTTTTACACTTTTAAAAACCTTATTCGTCAGTGACCCATATATATATTAGTATATATGTTATATTAAAACATTTTTAATATAAAATGATTATATATTATATACATGCTATTGTATATATGCTGTCAAATAAATTAATCATGATTAATCGCATCTAACATAAAAGTTTGTAAATATATATGTCTGTGTGTGTGTGTGTGTGTGTGTGTGTGTGTGTATGTATGTATGTATACACACACACACGTTAGATGTTAGAGGTAATGTTAGATGCAATAAATCAATTTGACAGCACTAATATGTATATTAAACATTTTCTAAACCTGCACACTATACAGTCCTGTGCAGGATAAATATCCAAACTAAATTTAAAAATATATTAGACCTAATTATATTTTTTTTATGTTTTAATATTATATATATATATATATATATATATATATATATATATATATATATATATATATATATATATTATTAAAAAAAAATTTAAACCTCTTTCTCTCTCTCTCTCTTTATATATATATATATATATATATATGTGTGTGTGTGTGTGTGTGTGTATACATATTTTTTAATATTATAGTATATTAAGAACCACAAACAGACTAACCAAACAAAGAAGCACAATAATACTGTAGACAATCAAAACACATATATACAGACGTGGACAAAATTGTTGGTACCCTTGGTAAATATGAACAAAAAAGCCTGTGAAAATAAATCGGCATCCTTAATCCTTTAGATATTTTATTTAAAAAAATTCACAAAAATCTAACCTTTCATTGCAGTATAAGAATTTAAATGGGGGGATCTCATTATGAAATAAATGTTTTTCTCTAATACACGTTGGACACAATTAACGTTACCTCTAGAAATTCTTATGATTACAATATCTCTGAAGTATATTCACATCCATATTTACATTTTTAGCACACCAGGGTGACTAGAAACATGAAATTATCCAGCCATGACTTCCTGTTTCACAAGAGTATAAATATGTGTAAACACAAAGGCCAAATTCCTTTAATCATCCATCAGAATGAGTAAAACCAAATAATATAGTTCTGATGTGCAGCAAAGCTTCACGAAATAGAAAGTGGCTGTAAGAAAACAGCTAAAGCATTGAAAATTTCTATTTCCACCATTAGGGCAATAATTAAGAAGTTCCAATCAATTAAAGTTGAGGATGTGTGTCTATAGCGTCCTAATGCACAGCGAGGAGGAGAGTTTGAGTGGCTCTCTAAGGATCACAGCTGGAGAACTGCAGAGATTAGTTGAGTCTTGGGGTCAGAAAGCCTAAAATATGATCAAACAGCACCTACATCACTACAAGTTGTTCGGGAGGGTTTCAAGAAAAATCCTCCTCGCTCATCCATAAACAAACTCCAGTATATTCACGACTGGAACGGCTTCTATGGTCAGATGAAACTAAAAAAGAGCTTTTTGACAGCAAACCCACCAGATGGGGGTGGGCCTATTTTTCTCCTATTTTTCCATTTTAATGAATTTTTTAAATAAAAGATCTAAAGGATTAACGATGCAGATTTATTTTCACAGGCTTTTTTGTTCATATTTACCAAGGGTACCAACAATTTTGTCCACGTCTGTATAAAAATAAAAATCAGACAGCAGACAGTAATCTTTTTCAGGATTAGTTTTAGGTAGTTGTGCAGATGTGCACTTTCCCGACGCAGTAAATACTTTCCTCTTGAATAATTTATATCAACTGTCTGTTCGGGTTACTATATTAAGTGTCGCAAAGATTCGGACATCTGAAGGCCTGTTATACGAACGCCGAATCACGCTGACAAGGTTCAATGAGGCCATAAAATAGGTATTGAAAAGAATTTTCACTACTGTAACTCCATACAAAATCTCACATGGTAACCAAAATACTACAGAAAGTGTAGCTACAATAAAACTCAACCACTAATACAAATTTGAACAAACCGATTCGTTAGGATGCTTCGTTTAAATGAACCACATCAAAAATAAATAACTAAAAGCATAATTCACAATGAATGAGATATGATTTTACAGTGACAACTGCAGCTAGTAATAATTACAATTTTATGATGACACAATTACAACTACTTTCAATAAATGATGCAGTTATTAACCCAATTTTATTGTGTTGCATATTCACAGATTGCCTTTAAAAGAAATGAATCGCTTTGAATTGAGAATGAAAATTCATTATAATTAACATGCAATTAACTGGCTTTAAACTCGAAGCTGAAATACAAATGGTAGTAGAAAAACACATGTGAAAGAGCGCATTTGATGTCTCTTCCAAATGAGGGCGCTGTTTTCAATATTATTCATAGCCTATTTCAATGAGAATCAATTACAGGCAGCAAACAATTCAACACAGCAACCCTTCAGGGGATAAAAACATTTTATCCTTTGCAACTGCACGCCATTCAACACCTGCCCTAAATATATTTCTCCTAATATATGTCCTCAGAAGTTTTTGCGCCCCTGGAGGAGGAGCATAGCGAAGTCAGACTCATTTGAACAAACCGATTCGTTAGGATGCTTCGTTTAAATGAACCGCATCAATACAAACGATTCACCGAGTTGTCACTCACAGAAATGTACCATTAATGTTCAAAATGAGATTCAAACATACATTTTGAGTTGATTTTCAGTGTATTTACGAATAAAACGTTTCATCATGTGTGATTTTCTACCATGGTAACGCCATGTTTTAGACATAACATGCCAATTTGATCGAATTATTAAGGTACTAAACTACCATGTATGGCATTTCATGAATATCCTAATCTTTAAGTGTAATTATATTCATCAAACTACCATGGTACTATTCACTGTCGTACCATTTTTCGGAAATATTCACGTGATCGTTTTCTGTAGTTCAATGAATATTTGTAAAACGCAGCTATTTTCGACGAAATATATAAACTAGGCCAGTAGTTAGTCGTGTGATTTTGATACTATTTGATATTAGCGCTATGACTGGGACCATTATTGTGTTTCTTACCTGACAGAAATTTGTGTAAAATTTCGCTCTCGCGAATCTGTGCGATTGAATCATTGGAAAGAACCGGTTCAAATGAACGATTCATTCGCGAATCGGACATCGCCGCTCACATCAGCCACTGCAGACAAGCCAAACCCCCTCCGCCCGTGCAGACGATGGAGGAGCGGATCTGATCTCATCGGATCTACCGACAAACATGCTGCTCGATCAAACCCGTTTCCCCGGCAAAATTACCAGAACGAGCGACTGATTGATATGTGAACTGAATCAGGTAACGCGGTATATTCATATGTCTGCGTTGCGTTTGTGTGTCCGGACAACTGTCACAAGGGCCGTTTCTCAAAATCTAGTGAGCTGCCTACATAGATAGCATTTTAAGCACTCTAGTTTTAAATCCAAGTGTGCTGCCTGCTTAGCCAGTATTTTGAGGCAAACTAGACACGGAAACTTGTTAGCTGCCTACTTACCAGCATCCAAGCGTCTTTGTTTTGAAACCAAGTGCGCTATCTAGCTAGCGAGCTTTGCAGATTTTGAGACACCGCCACAGTCCCGCATTGCGGCCTGCTTCTGTGTATACAATGCTCTTTAATACTGTCTTAGATTTAAAGGTTAATGTCTTTAAAGAAGGGATGATCAGCAGAGATCGATGATTGACGGCTGTCATTTGTTTATTTTGAAGCGCTCGTGAGACTGGAATCAGCTGTCAAACAAACATGCATCAGATTGATTCGCGCCAAAGCTGGGAAAACGAGCATATTTTATATGTTGTCTGGTTTATTTAAGAGCAGGGAAGGTAATTATGTTTTTTTTTCCTAATCTGTTTAAATGTTTAGAGATAAATTCGTGGTTTTAATCCCAGTCACCATTGGGAATCAGTCTGTGTTAGCTTAGCTCGCGAGATGCTAATAGACTGTATCGTTTCACCCTCTTTCATAAAATGAACATTATTTGCATGTAAATGTTCTAAGGGCGTAAAATGAATATATAAATATGAATGTGGACGGTTGTGTTAAGATTTAAAGCTTCACTGACTCGTAACCGTTTGGTTAACACAGAGGCTAACAAACACATCGGCTACGGAAGTTGAAAAGAAAACATCATCTGGACATGATTTTTAGCAAGGGTTATTCATCTATTGGTGGTCGTCAGTAAGAGATTGTTTGTATAATAACATATGCGCTAAAAAGTAGATATCATAGTATTTTTTTTTTTAAGTACCTTAGAGTAACATGTAAATACCTGATACATGAATAATTTAACCAAACAGTATTTTGACGTGCCATTTAGGTATCATGGTATATCTGAATCAAACAGCATAAAACATTGTAAAAACATTGCGTGTGTGTGTATATATATATATATATATATATATATATATATATATATATATATATACTTGTATGCATATGTATATATAATGCTGTAATGATTTGTTAAAGAGAAACATCAAATAATGAAGTAATATGCATTGGTAAAAGTCTGTGCTGTGTATATATTTTAGTCTTTTTTTCTATAGATGAGCGGTGTTATTTCTGAGGGTTTGAGATCCATTTGGCTCCGCTCCATGTTTAAAGTTTTCATTCTAATCTTAGCAGACCGCTCAGATTGTGTCTAGATTAGTGAAGAAAAACGAGACTCTTGTGCAGCGTCTGGATAATATCAGAGTGGACACGTTTTTCAATAATTTTCAATAAACTAACTGGTTGATAGTTCAAATCACAGTTCAGCGTGTCAGAGGATCAGGTGATCGACACAGAACATTCTGTGTTTTTATCAAAACAGCATCCTGCATAGTTTGTCATCACTTCTGTGTGTGAAAACAGACCCTGATGTCTGATAAGAGGAAGCTTGTTATGAAATGGGACGGGTAATTTTATATCACAGTAATGGGATATGTCATAATATAACTCTTTTTGCTGGAAATTCAGTGCAAAAATGTATTGTTTTATTCACCAAAAACTAAAATCACACACACACAATAAGTGTAAGCTTAAGATTTGATTTCAGTTAATGTTTATTTCAAGTAACAAAAATGTTTTTTTTTTTTTTATTATTATTGTTTTAATTTTAGTTAACTATAACCCTGATAGATACACTCCTAACGATTATTTAAAGGGGACATATCATGAAAATCTGACTTTTTCCGTGTTTAAGTGCTATAATTGGGTCTCCAGTGCATCTCCCAACCCAGAAAACGTGAAAAAGGACAACCCAGTAACTTTGTTTTGATAAGCATTTCTCTGCAAGCATGTGAAAAAACGAGCCGCTCAGATTTCACTCCCCTAGTGACGTAAGAAGGGGATCTTATTATAATATTACCGCCCCTTAATCTGTACGTTTCCACCCACGGCGCCGCCATTTTGTTTTCGCAAGTGAAAACGGTGTACCAGTTCTAACACCATGGCAAAAGTTCGAGCAAAGCATGCTAACTGTTCTGTCGGCGGCGGCACAGACGAGCACTGAACACTATTTAGAGTCTCATTATCTTGGATAGCTTGCAAGTTGACCCTGGCAAGCTTGATTGCTAAAAAAGGAGCGTTTCTGTCTGAGCAATATTTTGGAAAAAATATTAGACCATTCACAGCATTTGATAGCAATCAGAAACGTTAGCCTGGTGTGTATGGCTCTGTTTAGCAAACAGGTACGCTATGTATAGTGGGCGTCCATACAGGTTTTGCAGAAAAGATTAACATGACGGCACACGCTAGGTATCCAGCAACTACATAAATTTATCCACTAACCATTCAGAAACGTCCAGTTTTATTCTAAAAGTTGTAACTTCTTCCTGAGTCTCTCCATCAGTGTCCGACTCCGGTTTGAACAATGTAAGGCTGAACACCGTTACTGACAATCCTCATTTTGGCTGCGTGAGATTCTCCAGCTTTGTTGTTGTTGAGCAACCGAAGCGCGAGCTGTTAAAGCTCCGCCCTCTTCTGGAAAGCGGGCAGCTCATTTGCATTTAAAGGGACACACACAAAAACGGCGTGTTTTTGCTCACACCCAAATAGGGGCAAATTTGACAAGCTGTAATAAATGATCTGTGGGGTATTTTGAGCTGAAACTTCACAGACACATTCTGGGGACACCAGAGACTTATATTACATCTCGTGAAAGGGGCATAATAGGTCTCATGTGCATCTCTCCTCAGGTCACAGTCAGATCCAGTAGAAGTCGCGGTCATGTACTCTGAGTGGCGGTCTTTACACCTGGTGGTCCAGAGCGACCAGGGCCACCTGAGTGTGTTACACACTTACCCATCGGGCGTGGGTCGAGATGTGGCAAACGCTGTGGTGCGTCCCCTGGGAAACAGCCTCGGAGGAGCGCCGTCCGAGTGCCTCCTCAAGACTGACAAGGAGGTAAGAAGTGTGTGTGTGTTTCGTAACATCTCACATCTGTGAAGAATCTTAAATTTAAACCCGAGGCTGCGGCAGGAAGAATTCAAGGTTGACTTACTGGGTGGCATGTTTGAATTAATTCAGAAGTACAACCTGTTAACTGTTAACTTCTGCTGAGGTTTTTAGGTGGAAAATGTTTGTTTTCCTCAGCGCAATTCATTTGCAGTTTATCTTTTATATTTGATATGGTCCAAATTCACTTTTTAACACACCTGCCAATGACAGGATAATTGAGAGTGTTTAACCAGCCATAAATATTTCTCGTGATGATCCAACTGTATTTTGCACGTCCTTTTATCTAATCTATATCTAATCTCATTTCATCCTATTTTTAATTTACCTCTTTATTTTTCTTATTTCTTATATTTTCTCATTTTTAAAAGATTTTATGTCAAGCCAAAATGAATATACAAAATGTGCTGTATAAATAAATTTGCCTTGCGTAAAATGTTTTTTCATGAGATCATATGCACCATATAAGCAAAATTGTGATTTTTTTGTTCTTCATATTTCATATATTTGGTGGCTTAATTAATTTTTTATGCAAGTCATAAATGTTTTCATTAGTAGACGGGTTGTATTGTTTTCTTTATGAATAACACACGTGCCCTTCAATTTGTTTTTTAACAGTCTCCGATGTATACATAAATTAAGGTGAACATTGCTGGACAAACTTCATTTTTTGTTCTTAATCATAAATTATACACCCTCAGACCTCAAAAGTGAAATTTAAAGCTACTGTTCTTTAAAGGTTGTTATACAAGGACCAATTCATCAAGCATGTAATGTTGCAGTTCCTAAAAAAGGGTTTATTAGGAAGTTAAAGACCAGCTCTGTGTTGTTTCCTCAGTTGCTTATTTGCATAATTTGGTTAAAAACAAAGCATGCTGGTCAAGTTACATATTGACCTAAAATGGAAGACGTGCTATGATGTTATTAGTGCAAACGTTTGAGTGCGTTTTAAGGTCTTGTTTAGTTCTCTCTGTTGTTTGTGTATCTGGGTGGGTGTCATTCAGTGCTAGTTACAAACCTTCATTTGCTTGTGTGTGTGTGTGTGTGTGTGTCTCTTCACTGACTTCCATTGCATTGTGCGTGTGGTTCCTGTAGGCTTCTGTGTACTGTGATAAGAGGAGAGGATATCCTGCCAATTCCCTTTCTGCCTCTGATTTTTTCCTGACCTTTTTTCTGACCTCTGATCCATCTCATTGCTCGCCAATGGTGACCGATGCTTTTGGAATATAATTGTGCAAAAACGCAGTTCCAGATGAGTTATATTTTCCTGCTGTCAGATGTGTTTTACATGCATCAAACTTTTCCCTCTCAAACTCAAGGATGGTTGATCCATCTCAAACCGGTTTAGTTGCTTATTTATCCATCTAATGCTGTCCTTGTCCTTCTCAGGTGAAATGGACCATGGAGGTGCTGTGTTACGGCCTGACGCTCCCCCTGGATGGAGACACGGTTAAGTTGTGTGTGGACGTCTACACTGACTGGATAATGGCCCTGGTGTCTCCACGAGACTCAATACCACAGCCTATCATTAAAGAGCCCAACCTCTATGTCCAAACCATCCTGAAACACTTGCACAACCTTTTCCTGCCCAGGTGTGTTTAATTGCCCATGATGCACAACATAGCATGCATCCAAACAACTCAGACTTGAACAGTATTTATAAACTGGTAATAACTGTAGCACTTCCGGTTTGCGTTTTATGATTCTGAATATGGATGTTTCTTTCTTCCAGACCAGAGCACTTCAGCCTGGTGCACTTTAAATTGTGTCAGCAAGTGTTGTCTGCGGTGCAGAAGTTGGCACGTGACTCGTCCGGCATGGCCAGAGAGACATGGGAAGTGCTGCTCCTCTTCCTGCTGCGCATCAATGACACACTACTGGCCCCGCCCACTGTGGGAGGTCTGTATGATGCCATGGACACAGAAAGTTCTGTATTACTAGATCTTACATTGACTAACAAACAAATGAGAGAAGGTGCACGTTTTGCATCTAAACAAACGGCTGGTAGGGACTACTACGAGCTTCTTCTCGGGTTGGTGACAAAACAAATCCTAAAATTTACATAAACCCCGCCCCCGAGAACACACAACAAAGGGGGTGAGGCCATGTTGGGCTGCTTTAGAGAAGAGGAAGAGTTGTTGTAGTAGAGTGTTGTTACCATGCCGTCATTTTACGCCGGACTGCTTCACAAACGAGGGTCAGTTCAACGCTGGATTTGCACAAAAGATTAACATGACGGCACATGCTAGTCGATGAGCTGAATCAACTCCACAGCAACTACATAAATTTATCCACTAACCATTCAGAAACGTCCAGTTGCTTTCTAAAAGTTGTAACTTCTTCCTGAGTCTCTCCATCAGTGTCGACTCCGGTTTGAACAATGTAAGGCTGAACACCGTTACTGACAATCCTCATTTTGGCTGCGTGAGATTCTCCAGCTTTGTTGTTGTTGAGCAACCGAAGCGTGAGCTGTTAAAGCTCCGCCCTCTTCTGGAAAGGGGGCAGCTCATTTGCATTTAAAGGGACACACACAAAAACGGCGTGTTTTTGCTCACACCCAAATAGGGGCAAATTTGACAAGCTATAATAAATGATCTGTGGGGTATTTTGAGCTGAAACTTCACAGACACATTCTGGAGACACCAGAGACTTACATTACATCTTGTGAAAAGGGGCATAATAGGTCCTCTTTAATGTTTTTGCATATGAAAACTACCAGCACAAGACAATTTCTTCTTTTTTTCAGCTCAATACACATTTTTTTAAGGAAATATTTCAGTAAAAGTTTCTGCTTTTGAACCCCTAAAGTGTATTTACCAGTTGCCACTTGTGCTGCTAATAAAGCTCAACATGTAATAACAGGTGTCTGTGCTTGTGTCTCCTGTAGGTGGTATAGCAGAGAAGCTGGCAGAGAAGTTGATCAGCGTGCTGTTTGAGGTTTGGTTCCTGGCCTGCACGCGCTGTTTCCCCACGCCGCCCTACTGGAAGACTGCCCGAGAGATGCTGGCCAACTGGAGACATCACCCTCCGGTGGTGGAACAGTGGAGTAAAGTGATCGCTGCTCTCACTTCCAGGTACTGTAGGCCTGCAGAAGTGAAATAGCTGCAGCTTTACAATACTTCTACAGCATTTATTCATCTTAGTTGATGTTCATTTCTACATTTACTAATACATTTTAAAGGTACATTGTAACTTTTGGCCCTCCAGCGGTTAAGAAACAAAATGCATTTTGCAGAAGAACATTGTTTTGTTTGTGCTTTGGGCTCTGCATGATTGTGCGGATGAATATGATTACCCTGCTGCTCATAAAACATCCACTACTAGGCTTAAGAGATATAACCTGGTTAGATGGAAAGGATCTCAAGCTAACTAGCTAAAGACGTTACTGTAGCTTTTTTTTCTTTTTTTTTCTTTTTTTTTTGAGTTACAGGAATTGGTAAAGATTATGGAAGCTTGTTTCCGCCACTAAATAAAAAAATTAAAAAAGGTACTTGCGACTTTTTATCTCACAATTCTGACTTTTTTTTCTCGCAATTGCGAGATATAAACTCACAATTTTGAGTTTTTGGCCCAGTTTCACAGACAGGATTAGGTCTTAGTTCAGTTAGGATATTTACGTAACTACACTAAACATACACTAGAAAAAAACATTACTGGTGTGCATCTTGAGACAAAATAATGGCACTGACATGTTGCTTTCAGTTAAAACGGTTCAAACATGCATTTTAGTCTAGGACTAGCTTAAGCCTTGTCTGTGAAACCGGGGGATAAACTTTATATCTTGCAATTCTGACTTTATAACATGCAATTGCGAGTTATAAAGTCAGAATTGTGAGATACAAACTCGCAATTCTGAGAAAAAACGTCAGTCTTTTTTCCCTCACAATTGCACACTATAACACGCAATTGCGAGTTTATATCTCACAATTCTGACTTCATATCACGCAATTCTGACTTTATAACTCCCAATTCTGACTTTATATCACGTAATTCTGACTTCATATCACGCAATTCTGACTTTATAACTCCCAATTCTGACTTTATATCACGCAATTCTGACTTTATAACTCCCAATTCTGACTTTATATCATGCAATTCTGAGAGAAAAAAAGTCAGAATTGTGAGATGAAAAAGTCACAATTATCTTTTTTATTTTTTATTTCATGGTGGAAACAAGCTTCCGTAGTAGACAGCCTTTTCACTGATGTCGAAGCTTTTGTTTGTTTGACCTTATTTGTTTTGTTGTCCACACAGGCTGCTGCGGTTCATGTACGGGCCGTCATTTCCTCCGTTTAAAGTGCCAGAGGAAGACGCCAGCCTCATCCCCGCTGAGATGGACAACGACTGTGTGGCTCAGACGTGGTATCGCTTTCTACACATGCTCAGGTCTGCAGTAAAACTGACTTTGTCCTTATGTTGTCTGTGTTTTTAATAGGTTGATTTCCCTTGATTTCTGCTTCAGAAACATTTGATTTAAAACCGAATCAAGCTCTGTTTGTTTAAATATGTATGCTATTGGATCCATTTTGGTCATGGATTCTTACACAAGTTGTTCAATTATCTCTCTCCCCTTCAGTAACCCTGTGGACCTGAGCAATCCCGTCATAGTGAGTTCCACCCCAAAGTTTCAGGAGCAGTTGTTGGGGGGAAACGGCGTTCCTCACGAGGTCATTCAGCACCCCTGCCTCAAACAGCTGCCTCAGATCTTCTTCAGAGCTATGAGGGGCGTCAGCTGCCTCGTGGACGCGTTCCTCGGTAAGATCTGTGAATATTCACAACTCTGCTGAACATTCAGGGCTCTTTTATGAATTGCATTGGTTTTTTGGATGCTACTGCTACCATGATATTCTGTGAAATAAATGAATATGGTGGTCATTCAGTACCACGGTATGTAGGGGTGGGAGAAAAAAAATCGATTCTCTGTGATTCTGTATCATGATTCTCTCTTCCAGCAATTATGAATCGATTCGGAGCTTATTATTTTTTTACCGCATATGCACATATGGTACTTGTCGTATTCTGTTTGTTTCCAGTTACACAAACGCACACAAAACTGTCAAACAAGTAAATAAACTTGCATAAGTTTTCATAGTTGAAGCAAAATACAAGGACGATCACATGCTTTGCACGTTTCACCCACCTGTATTTCAGTGCTCTTGAATCTCAAAATGCTCTTATAATGCGAAATTAAAGTCAATTATGTCTTCAGGATCTAATATGTTGAAATAGATCTGTGCGTTAGTGTGAATGGCCTGTTATCAGTGATGATCAAACAGCAATAATGCTGAGAAAGAGAAAAAAAGTTAGTCTTAACATACAATTATTTTGATGTTTTGTTAATTTGTAATTATTTAAAAAAGTACTTAAAATAAACATGCACAGATAATATTGATATTCAGACTCATTAATTAATAAGAAAAAAAGTAGACCAAGAATTGTTTTAGAATCGGATTGTGATTACCAGTCAATCAGAATCGGATCTGAAAGATACCCACCCCTAATGGTTTGTACAGCAAAGCCTCGGCATATATTATAAGGCTTTCCATTCATTATTTATTGCACTACATTCTAATCTCGGATGTTTTATTCTCTCTGGTTTGATGTTTCTCATTATTGTTTGAATCTCAGTCGCAGTGATGTTTGAACACTGGCTTTGACTGTCTTTCCATTTCTAGGTGTTGCTGTTTCTAAGAAACTCGAGTGTCATGAAACTCTGCATTCTTCTGGTACTCATACAACTGTGCTCTTCCCTTATCAATGTCACTTTTACCCCTTTTCCACCAAAATGGTGCTGCTATCCACTCCGAAAGTGCATAATGTTGCTTGTTGCAATGTAGGTGCATTTGATGAACTCCTACTCAACTTACTTTATTTCCCAGTCCTTCTGAAATGATTTCATTTACAATCATCACATGTAATTGCTATGATTTTTACTCTTTACATAATATATTTAAAGAAACTAGCCAGTTACTGATTAGAAACATTACTTTGGATGTTAAAATCACATTCTAAAAAAATGCTAGGTTTAAAACAACCCAAGTTGGGTTGAAAATGGACAAACCCAGCGGTTGGGTTAAATGTTTGCCCAACGTGCTGGGCAGTTTTATTTAACTCAACTATGGTTTAAAAATGACTATATGTCTGACTTAAAATGAACCCAAAATAGGTTGGAAATTAAAATTCAGACACATAATTACTAGAGGCAACAATAATAATCAAAAGGTGAACATTTATTAATAAGCAATTTAATAAATGTTTAATTATTATTCATTAAACTTATTAATAAATGTCAATTTCCAACATACTTTGTGATCATTTTAAGCAGCAATACAGTAATTTTTAAACAATAGTTGAGTTAAATAAAACTGCCCAGCAGGTTGGGCAAACATTTAACCCAGTCGCTGGGTTTGTCCATTTTTAATTCAACTTGGGTTGTTTTTAACTCAACATTTTTCTCTAAACTAGGAGCAAGGCTTGTTAATAACATTTGCAGTACAGTATGTTTTATTCTGCAACATTTCAGTGGAAATGGGGTTTTAAGTCTGTCAGTAAAGTATATTGTAACTGTAACTTTATTTTAAAAAAGCAAAGCACAGTCTGGTTTAATTGACTTAAGTTCAAGTACGTTTAAAATCAGAATTTAAATTGAATAGAAAATGGGCTTGATTTGGTTAATTTGTTCATACAGACAGTAAGACTAGGGTTGCAAAGTTTCCAGAAACTTTTTTGGACATTTTTGGAAACTTCCCAGGATTTTTGGGAAATTTTCGGAAACTTTTAGAATGTTTCTGGAAATGTACCGGAAATTTTCAGCCCATTTGCAACCCTATTCAAGATGCTCCTGTCTACAGCAAATATCTTTTGCTTTTAACTGAATATATTTAATTGAAATTTGTTCCAAGAATGAGCAAAGAGTGAAATGTCTGACCTCATTGTCTCAGTATAGTTAGTTTCAGTAATCTTAACTGCACACGCTCAGTGGTTTGTCACTCCCACTGAGCATGTTTCTAACATTTCTTTAGAGGTCTTGTTTTATGTTTCCTCAGGAGTCACAGTGTCTAGGAGCAATATTCGAGACAGACTTCCCTCTATAGGTACACTAAACCTGTCCAAACCCAATCAGTTAGTGACTAACAGTGGGTTTGACTACCCAAAACACTGATTCTGTTCATGGAGGTGTTTGGAGTTTTTAAATGTTGAGGTTCCTGTTTTTTGTGTGTGTGTGTAATCCCATTTTTTTCCCCAGGTGTTGCTGTTTCTCGGAACAATTTTCGAGACAGGCTCCCATCTTATGGTATTGATAACGCGCCTCTGACTAATCAAGAGGGTGTTTGATGAGGACTGTAGATTTTGCGAGGTGTTTTGTGCAAACACAAGCACTTTTAGCTCAAAAATCTGTGTTCTGGAAATCAATTATACGTCATTAATTATCTTGTTAATTGCCTTGTTTTTGCTCCCATGCAAGACTAAAGGTCCGTTCACACCAAGGACGATAACTGTAATAATAACAATAAAGATATAGTCATAAAAATCATTCTAAATATAAAAGAATAGCAGAGTTCACACCAGAACTATAATGATACAATATCGATGGAATCCCATTCAAAATGTTTTCCAACTGATGAACAATTAAAACATTGACAGCCAATCAGAATCCATCATGCTTTAAAGAGCTTGAGCATTTAAAGCGACAGACGACAAAACTGCAGGACGTGCTTAGAATAAACAGAGCAATATTGTCCGCTGGTGTGGATGCTAATATAGTTATCATTCTTGGTTTGAACGGGCCTTAAATCTTTGCCTAGAATGAACGTGAGCATACTGATTGGTTGGTATCCAGTCTATTCCAGATGATGTCATGTTGAGAAACAAAACCAAACTGACATAAAAATGGCATAAAATCTTGTACTTTCTTTTAAAGACCCCATGAAATAAGAACATTGTGGTTTTTAGTGACCGTCTGTAGCTTTAAGATCATCCAAATTCTTGATTATGCAAAAAAAAAAACCAAAAAAACAGATATGCATATTTAAAATGTAAATTAAATGGGATTTGTAAGCTAAAGGCTATTGGATATTTGAAAAAAGCATACGAGGCCTTTGATGTCCTGCTCCAACTTCATGTTTCTTTAATATGGGGTCTTTAATGTCTCCTGTGAGGTGGCAGAGGTGGAGGTATATATGATGAAATGGCTCTGAAATATCAGCTTTCCTCTTACAGGCAACAATCAATGACCTGTTGGTTTAAATCTGTCTGTGGAGTCTTCTGGAACATAGGATGTCAAGGAGGGAGATCATCTGCTTCTTTCGCCAGCCAATCAGTATGCCCACAGAAGTTTTAGGCAAAGAACCAGATTTGAATGCAGGGTTTAACCAGCATTTTTCAGCCAATCAGCTGCTGAGTTGGGATGCTGTGTGGAAACGCATCAGTGATGATCTGATGTCTTTAATGGAATGTGTAGCTGGTTGCATTTCATTGCATCTCTTTGAAATGCCGTGAACAGGTTTCTCTCGCGTTATAAGCATAACTCATAAAACGAGTCGTATTTAAGAACTTACACGCTAAAAAATGCTGGGTTAAAAACAACCCAAGTTGGGTTGAAAATGGACATTTTAAGCAAGCAGTACAGTAATTTTTAAACAATAGTGGAGTTAAATAAAACTGCCCAGCACGTTGGGCAAACATTTAACCCAACCGCTGGTTTTTTCCATTTGCAACCCAACTTGGGTTGTTTTTAACCCAACAATTTTTAGAGTGTACCATTACGAAATTATCACCCTAAAAGTCCTGGAATAAAATTGTAAAAGGATTAGGATTAAAATGCAACCTAGTTTCCAACCTTGTCATCAAATATCATTTGCAAAGGACAAATCAAATTGTACAAAATCATTGCTCAATATAGTTAATTCTTTTACACAAACCAACTAAGAAATGAGTTAAATGAAGGCTCGTAATGCGAGGGACATCTGTGTTTGGATTTAAGATTATTGTGTGTGGATTAAAGGAATAATTCACCCAACAATGATAATCATTTACTCAGCATCATGTCAATTCAAACCATCATGTTGGTGTTTCACAGAGAGAAACTCTTACAGGTTTAGAACAACTTGAGGGTGAGTAAATGATTTTAATTTTAATTTTTGGATGAACTATCCCTTTAAAGTTGGTGAATCTTGCGCTACTGACCCAATCAGTACTTACCATGAAGCAACATGGATATACGTGTTCCATTTTACACATAAAATAGTTTTATGCAACAAATGTGTTCAAAATATCTATTCTACAGCTTTGCATTATTGTATAGTGATTGTTTTGTCTTAGAGCTGAATTGTTTGGCCTTGCTGATGACGTTGAAATGGCCAAATCCAAGAAGCATCAGATGTCGCAACATCCAAAAAGACCTCAACTTTTTGCGTTTTCTCATATTTTAGGGCTGAAATGGATATTGTCCTGCAATTAAATAAACATTGGGCATGTTGGCAGGTGCTTTATGGCTGAATATGTGTCCAGACGTGATCTCTCGAGTGTCCTTGTATTTTCGGTCTTTTCTGTGGCATACTGAGCCTTTAAGTTTTAATTCTTTGGTTTTCTTGCTTCTCTACCCATTTCGTTTGTCTCACAGGTATATCCCGCCCCCGATCGGACAGTGCTCCGCCCACACCTGTCAATAGGCTCAGTATGCCACCGCCCCCAACGACAACCAACACCACGCCCCCTCACAACCGCAGGCACCGCCCCACCGCTGTTGCGAAGACAACCAGCAAAGCCTCAACGGTATGAAGACAATAGTGTCATTATTCAGCTCAATTCAGTTAAATTTTTGTTCTCATCCGATAGTGTCTGTACAGTTGACAGTACAGTCTTTTAAACCACTCGACAGAAACTTGTTAACATACATAACTAAAGTCCTGCCCTACATTTTTCTTGTTTATTATCCTCAACAAAACCTCTCTAATTTACTGTCCGCTCCACAGACTGGCCAGACCAAAGTGTCGCACCAGCCGTCTTCCACATCCCCTCTCTCCAGCCCAAACCAGACAAGCTCCGAGCCCCGACCGCTACCGGCTCCAACCCGACCAAAGGTCAACAGCGTGCTGAACCTGTTTGGCCAGTGGCTGTTTGACGCTGCGCTGGTTCACTGTAAACTCCACTCCGGTCTGAGCAGGGACAGCAGCATGACCGGTAAGACCAGAATACCTGTTATAATCAATACTGCAGTCACCCGTTTTCCTTTGTTTTCATTTCTCTACTTATTTTACCTGTTGAGGGTGTTTTTATTTCTTTTTTCTTTTACAAAATATTCCTACCTGCAAGATTGTACCACATTCAGGGTTCGTCTCCAGTGGTGTTGCACTAGCGTAGATGCTGTTAAACAAGCATTTTGAGATCTTTGATGTATGATGTTCTGGATTTTATGATTGTTTGTACGTGAACATCTTATAAAAAATAAATAAGATGTCATTCGCCCAACCATTCACACATAGAGACCTAAAATTGTATTTAAAATACAATTAAATGACAGAAAATTGTATTTCTGTAGCTCAAACAGTAGATCATGACTCTATGCCAAGGTCATAGGTTCGATGCCTAGGAATGCATGAACTGATAAAATGTGTTCCTTAATGCAATGTAAGGGTGTGTTCACACTTGGTAGGTTTGCTTCAATTAAAACAAATTCTGGTGTGATTGCTCTTTGAAGCCTGATTTATAGTTTTGCATGACTAAGCACCGCGAGTCTCCGCTGACTCCGTGTGCACCTCCCCAAACGGACGAGGCGTTTATACTTGACGTGCTCGCCGTTGTACTATTCTTTGAAACAACGTGCGGAAACGTCGGAGTTATTGTCCTGTAAACCATCAAGAATCAGCGGTGAGAAGAAGTAAATAGATAGTATTTTCATCATGTTTTAAATAAGCAAAGTTCAGAAACACCTGCATTAAAATATACTAGCAGGTTTATTGCTGCATCATCAAATAATTTTTAATGAACATGGATTGGATCCATTTAACATTCAGCAGGCCTACATAAAGACAACAGAACAAAGATACATATGAAATAAACAGTGCTTTTTAGGTAGGTTTAATAGTTTTCAGGTACAGAAATAAAGTAAACAAATGTAAAATAGCACTGCATATTCTTCACTGTATAAATTAAATACATATTAATCCTTTATTGTAACAGACTTTATGATTGATCTTCTAATTTGTTTTTGTATGCATTTTAATATTTTTTGTAAGTTTAAATATGTATGAGATCTCCTTTACTAAGGCGGGACTCTTATTTTGACGGGTGTTCTAGTCTACGGACTGACAAGGAGTGCACGCAGTTCTTCAGAGATATTTTGCAGATTTAAAGTTTGTCCGTTTATTAAGCATCCCCCGAAAAGGCATAAAATCTGTATGTATTTGTTAACTGTTAGTTGTAATAAGTGTTTTGAGTAATTCGCTGTATGTTGATGATAATGCAATAGAGAGAGAGAGAGTTTAATGCGCTCTTCTTGTGCTCTGTAATGTTTAGCTTTTGTGGTGATTTGTTTGGAGTGAAAACAGACTCAATAATCTTTATAAAACATCAGTAAAGTTTTGGTCATCATTCCGATGGGGTCTGCTACACTTATGAAAGTTACAGAAGTTATTTAGTCAAGAATAGTGTGCGACCTTTTGTTATTTGATTAACTTTAGAGCGCAGACATCAGCGCTAGGATTAGCAACAGTCATTATACAGCTCAGTGCCTTCACGCAGTTAATTAATAAACCATCGGTTTGTTATATCGGCCTTTTTCCTGCCATAGCCGATATGCCTATGGTTGTAAATTGAGCAAAAATCGGCCGATAAATATCGGCAGCCGATACATCGGTGCATCCCTAGTTGCGTCCAAAAAAAATACATCATGAAAGCTGGTTTTGTGTCTTTAGGTTTGGTGTTTAAAAATGGCTGTGAACCCCAAGCGAACCAGGACTGAATGTTTAATTTTTATTTTTGGTCCGGACCAAAAGAACCAAGAGAACTGAACTACAAGTGTGAACACACCCTAAGTCAATTTGGATTAAAGCGTCTGCCAAATGCATTAATGAAAATGGAAAAGCATGCATTGATAAATCTCTCGATAGATTTTAAAACTGATGCAAACACTTCTGATAATTGGACATGACAAATATTAGCTGATTAATTGACTTGGTTTATCACTATTTCTACATTTTTACATGTATGTTTAGATTATTTAGCCATTGCAGCAGAGGCTTATGGGACTTCTACTCATGTCAGTTGAAAAGTTCTATTGTATGAATAAATTACTAACAAGTAGGCTTTTATTTTGATGAGAATGTGGGATTAATCTAGTGTTTTATGTAGTGAGTTGTTGATAGCATTGCGTACATCTTTTCTTTACTTGCATTGTTTTTGTTTAGTTTTCATTTTTGCATGATTGATGGGTAATTGAAACTCTTTTTAATGGTCTCCCTGTGTCTGTTAAAACCACAAAAACAGAACAATAGTTTACTGAACTCTACTACTGCTGTTCTTTGATTTGTTTCCATTTTATCTCTGTTATCTTGCAGCAACATTTTTCCAAATTCTTCTTTCTTATAAATCTTGTAAGTAGGAACACAAGCTTTACCAGTTGCAGTTATTTGGTTCATTTCAGTTTTTTTTTTCTTTGGTTACACTGTCACTCGTTCATTGTTGCAGTACTTGTTTTCTTGGGGCAAGAGACTTGCACATAAACTGCTTGAGTTAAAGGTCCAGGGAGTGTTTTGACTGCTGCCCAAATCTCATTGGCTCAACTGCAACAAATATTCAGGATCCTAAGGTGGGACGTTGGCCGAGACCACTGTGCCGATGGTTTTCGAGCGTCACGTGGCCGCCGAGACCCGAGAATGTTTGTTGCGCTTGATCCTTCTCCTTGATTCAACTTACCCGCCATCATTAAAACTAGTTCCTACCCATACCATCTCCTGAAGGACCTCTACTAACTGATCTTCTCCAAAGAAACACACCAACCAATGTTATTTTGAGTTTTTGCCCAGCATTTATTTGACAGCTTTTGTTTTACGTTAGCCTTTGATTCATTTCCTTCAGTTTTCATTTGTTCTTTTTATGTTTTGTATGGATATTTCTGCATGTCGTGGTTGTTGGTGCAATTTGTTTCAGCCATATTGTGCCTTAATGTCTTAATTTAGGATGCTGGACTATAAAAATTGGCCTTTAATCAACGTTTGTCTGACATGAAATCCAACTGACATGCTCTGATAACAGGGAGACTGACCAGGAGATGTAGAAGAGCGTGTTCTGTTCTGTCTCAAGTCACTCGAGCACAAACACAATTGTACATTATGGCACTACAATGTAATTTTGCATGATCCGAACAAGGCCTTGTCTTCAAATAGATACAAACGTGCTGCTGTCGCAAAAGTCCCATTAGATTAGCACTCGCTTCCTACTGCAAATGAAATTATGCCTGTCAAACAAATGTAATAAACTCTTGTGGAAGGATAAATCTTCTATAATTTGAATATTTATAGCTACAAATGATGATTAATATGTAGTAACACAGTGACTTTCATAGGACCTCTTTCACTCAGTATTCAAATCTATACATTACTGGTCAGAAGTTTGGAATAATTATGATTTTTTTTTTAAATGTTTTTTTGTGCAGCAAATCAGCTTATTAGAATGATTTCTGAAGGATCATGTGACACTGAAGACTGGAGTAATGATGCTGAAATTTCAGCTTTGATCAAAGGAATAAATTACATTTTAATACATATTCACATAGAAAACAGCTATTTAAAATTATAATATTTCACAATTTTTACTGTATTTTTGATAAAATAAATGAAGCATTTTAGAATGATTTCTGAAGGATCATGTGACACTGAAGACTGGAGTAATGATGCTGAAAATTCAGCTTTAACATCACAGGAATTAATTACATTTTACAATATATTCACATAGAAAACAGCTATTTATAATTACAGTAATAATTGTGAAATATTATTATATTTTTGATCAAATAAATGTAGACTTGGTTAGGATAATATATATATTTATAGTTTAATATGACTGTTTTTACAGTACTTGCCATCAGTTTTCTTTCAAAAACATAAAAAAAAAAATTGAATCATTCCAAACTTTTGACCGCTAGTGTAAAATATTAATTTTAATAATTAATAGAATGTTATAATGTTGACAGTGTCCAACATTTTTAAATTTTGAAGTTGTCTTTATGCATCCACATATTTTGCCCATGTAATATATCATGCAATTTGTCTAATTATTGTCAGTGCATCAAAAGATCAAGTTAGAATAGTTGAAATTGTTTAATGCTGTGCTTTTGACAGCATTAAGTTCAGTTCATTTTTCAATGCAACGTTGACACCTTTAAGGTGAATATATACATTTATCATTAATATATTTTTAAAAAATCCCACAAAATATCCAGGATTGGTATTTATTTGATCAGAAAAATAAGTCGTCAAATATATTTATATAGCGCTTTTCACAATACACATTGTTTACAGCTTAAAAAGTTTAAAATCTTAATATCTTCATGCTTTTATAGTCACATTTAGCAGATTAGAGCAAACGAGTCACCGTTTTTACTTCTCTACCTGCAAAATCTCTTTGTCGGTAATCCCTGTCATGGCTTCCTGCGGTACGCATGTGAAAGTGTCACTTAGTGTTTGCGTTTGTGTCTCTCCCTGTCCGTCTCTCTCTCTCTCTCTCTCTCTCTCTCTTTCTCTCTCTCTCTCTCTCTCTCTCTCTCTCTCTCTCTCTCTCTCTCTCTCTCTCTCTCTCTCTCTCTCTCTCTCTCTCTCTCTCTCTCTCTTTCTCTCAGCCCTGGCGACTCAAGCTGGAGTTGAACTGAGACGTAAAGGGTCTCAGATGTCCACGGACACCATGGTGTCCAACCCTATGTTTGACGCCAACGAGTTTCCTGATAATTACGAGGCTGGTCGAGCCGAAGCGTGTGGGACGCTGTGCAGGATCTTCTGCAGTAAGAAGACTGGAGAGGAGATACTTCCAGTGTACCTGTCCAGGTAATCACTAGTTGTTCTCAAGGAATTAGTGTTGCTATTTTAAAGGCTCCTAATTTTGTTTTAGGTCTCCTACAATAAGTTTACATGCATCCAATTTTATAAAACACTTTAATTTTCTCCTAATATACACTGCAGCATCAGCTATTTTCTCGCATTATCTGAAACGGTTCGATCAATGATTCGGTCTCTCTAAACCCTGCCTTTCCGAGAGCCTCCTCTGCTCTGATTGGTCAGATGGCCCAGTCTGTTGTGATTGGTTGGAAACCAAACACCATTAGCATATCTGAATTTCATCTCTTCCTTGTGAAGAGCTGAAATTGTGATACGAACAGTAACGATGGCGTTTGTTTTACCGTATCAATTTCGTCAAAGTGGATTTGCTTTGGCAGCAGAAAATGGCGTCTTCTCGACATGAACAACTCGAACCAAACTCTTCCAGTCTCAGATACAACTACAGTGTTTGAGGGCGGGGCAAAGTATACATTGTTCGCCGGCATCCAATAAAGACCATAGGCTGGCATTATGCAAATTTGTCACCTATGTAGGTTCGTGCAGGAAGTAAGACTGGAATTACTGACGACTCGTTTCACGCAATTCAGAATCACTTGCTTTTTTTGGGAGACAATAAATCTGCACTTTGAAACTTTTACATTCACAAACGGCTGTATTACACAGTACATGAAAGGTCATATCTGAAAAAACATAATAGGTGCACATTAACTAAAAACACATTAACTTCTGTCCTGTATCTGATGGTTCTGTCAGGTTCTACATGGTCCTGATCCAGGGTCTTCAGATATCAGACTTCATCTGTAGGCCGGTTCTAGCCAGCATCATCCTGAACTCTTCGGCTCTGTTCTGCTCCGATCTCAAAGGGATCAATGTTGTGGTTCCGTACTTCATATCTGCACTGGAGACCATCCTACCGGATCGGTGAGCAATGTTTTCTGATGTCAGTGAAACCGGATAAAAAACATGCACTCTAGGTGTATTTAAGTTTGTTTTTTGCAAAGTGAGTGACCTACTCGCTTCCATATTATCTTAGACGATACGTATCTCACACCATTACTACATGCTTGATTAATGCATTTTTTCCTGTTTATTTTGCGCCTTCAGAGAGTTGTCCAAGTTTAAGTCATATGTGAACCCTACTGAGCTGAGAAGAGCTTCCATCCATATCCTGTTATCCATGCTTCCTCTTCCTCACCACTTTGGCAACGTCAAATCGGAGGTAAAAAGGGTTTATTATCTCGTAATCTTCCTGGGATCTCTGTAACTTAATATTCTGAGAAAAAAAATACAAATTTAATTGGCTGTGATTTTCTAATTACATTTGCAGGTTCTGTTGGAAGGGAAATTCAGCAATGATGAAACCTCGCTCCATGACAAGGCGGTCACCTTCCTCTCCCTGAAGCTGCGATTGGTCAATATTTTGATTGGCGCCCTGCAAACAGAGACAGACTCGATCAACACACAGATGATACTAGGTACGGCTGCCTGTTCATTATGTCCATTTACTGTTTTGTCAAGTGAAATATTATAAAACAAACTATGTATATACTATTTTATATTATTATATTAGAATAATAACTATATTAGTATTATTGTTTTTTTTTTTTTTAAATAATTAATGTCATTAAAGCAATAAGGAAGTATGTAGTGATTTTACCACAGCCCACTTTGCGTCATGCCAATCAACTTAAGCCTTGCGGTTTAATTTCATAAATTGAAAAATTTAAATTATGCAAACTGGCAATATAAAGTCTGTTCTAAAACCTCATCTTCCCTTAAAATGCTATTGGTCTCGAGTATTTTAAAAAAGTGACGGTTAAAGGAATATGACGTAGCCTAAAAAAAATTCTGTCAGAATTATTTTTGCTGAAATCTCAATAATAACTTCATGTGTCTTTTTACAGCGGCGATGCTGAATATCGTCCAGGATTCGGCTCTGTTGGAGTCTGTTGGTGCCCAAGCTGAAGTGGTACGAGTTATACTTTCTATTTGTAATTTATGAGTTCAAAGAGAGAGCTTGAAGTGTCTGCAAGATGATATGTGATAAAGAACAACCACAATTCACCAGTTAAAGGATTAGTTCACTTCAGAATTCAAATTTCCTGATAATTTACTCACCCCCATGTCATCCAAGATGTTTGTCTTTCTTCAGTCGAAAGGAAATTGAGGAAAACATTCCAGGATTTTTCTCCATATAGTGGACTTCACTGGGGTTCAACGGGTTGAAGGTCCAAATTGCAGTTTTAATGCAGTTTTAACATGATCCCAGACGAGGAATAAGGGTCTTATCTAGAGAAACCATCGGCCATTTTCTAAAAAAATAAACATACTTTTTAACCACAAATGCTCATCTTGCACTGCTCTGTGATGAGCCACGCATTACGTAATCACGTTGGAAAGGTCACGCGTGACGTAGGCGGAAGTACTGCGGTAGGGCGAAAATCTCATTTTCTCCTCCAACTTTAAAATTGTCCAACATCGTTGTTTTACCTTTTTTTGTAAAGGGCATTTGACTTTGCACGTTCGCTTTGTAAACACTGGATTGGTACTTCCGCCTACGTCACGCGTGACCTTTCCAACATGATTACGTAATGCGTGGCGCATCTCAGAGCAGTGCAAGATAAGTATTTGTGGTTAAAAAGTATATAATTTTTATTTTTTTTTAGAAAATGACAGATGGTTTCTCTTAATAAGACTCTTATTCCTCGTCTGGGATCATGTAGAGCTCTTTGAAACTGACATTTGGACCTTCAACCCGTTGAACCCCAGTGAAGTCCACTATATGGAGAAAAATCCTGCAATGTTTTCCTCAAAAGCCTTAATTTCTTTTCGACTGAAGAAAGAAAGACATGAACATCTTGGATGACATAAATTATCCGGAAATTTTAATTCTGAAGTGAACTAATCCTTTAAAAATGGCATTGATAAAGTGCTGGTGTGAATGTGTTTTGTAGGGCAGTGTGGATGGAAGCCATTCTCTGGCTAAGAGCCACAGTCGCAATAACAGTGGCATCAGCAACGCTAGCGCAGGCAGCTCCGAGGCCACAACTCCAGACAGCGAACGTCCCGCCCAGGCCCTGATGAGGGACTACGGTAAGGGACACTATGCAGAACCGACCGCCGCATCTGAGCTGCATTAGAGGCGTTTGAGCTTTCAACTGTTTGATTTTGACCAATTGCTTTCGTTGCTCTTATGCATTTACCATCTGCTAAAGGCATAAATGTAAATGACAGGTTTCACACATTGAACTGTTAATCAGCAAAAATCCCAGAATGATTCTCATATCCTATAAATGATCCCGTTTATTATATTCACACTCACATTTCCCATACCAACCAGAGTGTGGGTTAGTTTATTTTATTAGTGCCATCCCACATGATTTTTCTTTTGATTTTCTGTGGATTCACGCTGCTCTTTTCTATTCGGTCAAAGCATACAGTACAGTAACATCATAAAAGCACCACAAATGCATCATAAAACTAATCCATCCCCCCCCCCCCCTTTTTTTTTTTTTTTTTTTTAAAGGGGACCTGTCAAAGTCTTTGTTTTTTTTGGCCTCTACTAGAACAGGTTTTCATGCTTAAATGTTCCCAAAACACATTGTTTTCCTCATATTCTCCATTGTTGCAGCTCCTCTCTTCCCAGTCTGTCAATAACATTCCTGTCTCTAGGAAGCCCCTCCTTCTGAAAAGCACAATGTGCTCTGATTGGTCGGCTGGAGCAGTGTGTTGTGATTGGTCAAGCCCCTTACCATAACCGCCAGTTTCAACACACTACTAACTCGTTTCAGGGAGTTCAGAAACAATGACACTGATACAGAGAATAACTCCCGCTGGAGGGACTTTGTAGAGCTTTTTAATGATCAAACAGCAACATTACACACTAAAGAAAGTTAAAAATGTAAAAAAAATAATAGGACCCCTTTAAAACATTCATAAAGTGCATCCCAGGAATGTGACATAATGCATCTCTGCATGTTTGTAGAAGTTGCACAGTGTCCGTCCAACATGTTGATGGTGCATTTCTTTAAACCCAAAGCTGTCCAACGTCTTTAACCAGTTTTGTTCTGTATAATGAATGCTTTTTTATTTATTTTCAAAGCATGATGTCAAATGAAGCCTAACGCGGCTTGTTGTTATGATTTTGCTGGACTAGATGGTCATCATTGTCTGTAACTTGTTCTTGTGCTGGTCTGTGTTCATGTGTATGGTTTATCATTGCCGTCACATGTCTCTGTGCCTGGCTTGCGTTGTGCGTGTGTGTGTTACTAACCCACTGTCTGTGGCGTGCTGTGTGTTTATATCCCAGCTCTCCACACAGACACGGCGGCCGGGCTGCTGATCCGAAGCATCCACCTGCTCACCCAGAGACTGAACTCCCAGTGGAGACTCGACATGAGCATCTCACTGGCCGCCCTCGAGCTGCTGGCCGGCCTCGCCAAGGTGCGCTGACAGATTCATCTGCACATTTATATAGAATAAAATGGTTATAGCCAGAGAGTCTTTTTTTAAATAGTTTGGAATAATTACGAGTTTTAATGTTTTTGAAAGAAGTCTCTTCTGCTCACCAAAGCTGCATTTATTTGATCAAAAATACAGTAAAAATTGTAAAATATTATTACAATCTAAAATATCTGTTTTCTATGTGAATATATACTAAAGTGTAATTTATTCCTGTGATCAAAGCTGAATTTTCAGCATCATTACTCCAGTCTTCAGTGTCACATGATCCTTCAGAAATCATTCTAATATGATGATTTGCTGCTCAAGAAACATTTATGATTATTATTAATGTTGAAAACAGTTTTTGTGCTTCAGGTTTTTGTGGAAACTGTCATACATTACAATTCAAAGGTTTGGGGTTTGTAAGATTTAATTGGAAACTTGTGATACGCTACCGTTCAAAAGTTTGAGGTAAAAATGACTCTAAATAAATAAAGTAATACCTTTATTCAGCAAGGACGCATTAAATTTGTCAAAAGTGAAAGTAAAGACATTTATAATGTTAAAAAAGATTCCATTTTAAATAAATGCTGTTCTTTTGAACTTTTTATTCATCAAAGAATCCTGAAAAATAAAATGTATGACAGTTTCCACAAAAATCTGAAGCAGCACAACTGTTTTCAACATTGATAATAATCATAAATGTTTCTTGAGCAGCAAATCAGCATGTTAGAATGATTTCTGAAGGATCATGTGACACTGAAGACTGGAGTAATGATGCTGAAAATGCAGGTTTACCATCACAGGAATTATTGCAATATTCCACAATATTTATTCACAATATTACTGTTTTTACTGGATTTTTGATCAAATAAATGCAGCATATTAGGATGGTTTCTGAAGGATCATGTGACACTGAGTAACAATGCTGAAAATTCAGCTTTACCATCAGAGGAATTATTGCAATATTCCACAATATTTATTCACAATATTACTGTTTTTACTGCATTTTTTGGTCAAATAAATGCAGTTTTGGTGAGAAGAGACTTCTTTCAAAAACTTTTGAACCGTTTGTGTACAAAATGAGTAAAATGCATGTTTGTTTTCCGGACAGGTGAAGGTGAGCGTGGAGTCGTCTGATCGTAAGCGTGCGGTCAGCTCTGTGTGCAGTTACATTGTGTATCAGTGCAGCCGTCCCGCTCCGCTCCACTCCAGAGACCTGCACTCCATGATCGTCGCTGCCTTCCACTGCCTGTGTGTCTGGCTCACCGAACACCCCGACATGCTCAATGAGAAGGTACGGCCAGTCAGACCTCAACTGCACCTGTTTAGAGGTCGTAAATGCTAAAACTTGAGCACCAGCGATTATTACTGAAGCCAAAACAAAGCTTTATGAGGTCAGTCTTGTATACTCTTCTGTTGTGTCTAAGGATTGTCTGATCGAGGTGCTGGAAATTGTTGAGCTCGGCATCTCGGGCAGTAAGTCCAAAACCGGCGAACAGGAAGTGAAGTACAAAGGAGACAAAGAGCACAACCCGGCGTCTATGAGGGTCAAAGACGCTGCAGAGGCCACGTTATCATGGTGAGCGTCTTTCATAAACAGCCATTGATTTGATTTTTCTCTTACGATATGTACGCCTCTCTTGATTTGTGCTGCTGTGTGTTCCAGTATAATGCAGGTGTTGGGTGCGTTCCCGTCTCCCAGCGGCCCCGCCTCGCCCTGCAGTCTGCTGAACGAGGACACGCTGATCAAATATTCCCGACTCACCTCCACGTCTCACAGTAACTTCAGATACTTCGTCCTGGATAACTCCGTTATTATCGCCATGCTGGAGCAGCCACTGGGAAACGAACAGAGTGAGGAAAACACCTGTCACATTTCATTCCTCCAGTACATTACAGCTCTGATTTCCTGTTAATATGTTTGTGCACGTGTCAGCAGACCCCTGTCCATCAGTCACCATGTTAATCAGAGGCATGTCCGGTCGACACGCATGGACGATGCAGCTCTTCCATCAGCCTCGAGGGGCAAGAGCCAATCAGAAGGTAAGACGCAACATCAACCGCCAATCAGAACAGAGATGTGCTTTCAGTAGCCAGTCAGATTGAAGCAATAGAGTGCAACAGTCGGGTTCCGGAAGTATTTTTTAATGATAACTTAATAAAAACCTTTAAAGACAGACCTACTATGAGCTACGAGGTTGATAATCGATGGTATATGCATTTGTTGAAGCCATTCGTCAGCATTATTTTAACTTATTTTAAAAATAATCAAGTTTAACAACTGAATATGTGGTGAAAAACTACATTACCCATGATGCTGTACTGAAAAATCATGGCAAAAGAGCTTGCAGGGAATGCCCACTCCCATGAAGCACCGCAAAGGACGTAATCGAGGTGTCAGAATACTTAAATATATATATATATATATATATATATATATATAATGCACATTTTGCAATAAATTTATTGTTGTTAATGGGTATAATCGACCACTTTAAATAAATAGTTTTATATTTCTCCATCGTTTGTAATGAGTGCAACAGCTGGGTTCCAGAAGTAATAACCTTCATTCATTTTTTTTTCGCTTTCAAAATATTTAAATATGTGTGACTTTATGTCTACATTGTTTTTAATTTGATTGTTGTTCGCAATGCTTCATGGGATTGTAGTTCTTTTCCTTATAAAAGCCATTAAATTCGCATTAAATTTGCACCTTTTCAAATACTTTTTTGCTTCAAAATAAGTTTCTAATGTTGTGATTCTCCTTGTAGCTGGTTGGCTTGGTTCATTATAACGCTTTTTTGATTTATTAAATTAATGGAAAAATTACTTGCGGATCCAAAGCTACTGAAAAAAGTGGAGGGGCACTAATGCACTCTATTACAATGTCCTTCGAGAGAATGTGGCTTCTCAGATTCTGTATTAGGGAATGATTAAGAGCTTATACTGTCTCTTTATATCCGTCTCTCCTACAGCAAGTGTTTGTTCCTGAAAGCCGACCCATTCCCAAAAACGACGTAGGGATTCGGTTTAACGTCAAGCACAGACCGTTCCCAGAAGAAGTGGATAAGATTCCGTTTGTGAAAGCTGACCTGAGCATCCCGGATCTCCATGACATTGTGGATAAGGAGGTATAAAAGCCTCAGAACATTCTGTTATCTTTAGTATCACACACACTTTGCATTATATGTGGAAACCTCACTGCTAGGCAAGCAATTTGTAATATCATGTGTGTGTTATCGAAGTACATGCTATATTCATCTTCGCTGTGTGTGTGTTTCAGTTGGAGCAGCAGCACGATAAGCTGCGAGCCGTGATGGGGAAGCAGATAGATTATGAGACGAAACTGGAGCACTACACGGAGGACTTGTGGAGGAATAAACCCTTCCCAGATCCACTGACAGACTGTAAACCTCCACCTCCTGCTCAAGAGTTTCAGACCGCCCGCCTTTTCCTCTCACACTTCGGCTTCCTGTCACTAGAGGCGCTCAAGGTATGAGCCAGCAGAGTTTGTGTAGATCAAACAAACTCTTTATTTAAAAATCACTAGACTACATGAAAAGAAACATCAAGATGTTTCGGTGTTCATCCAAACACCATCTTCAGTTGTAAAAACACAGGAAGTAACTTGATGCATGCTTGCCAGAGCTGATGGTATTCCCCACTGCTTACTGTGGGTCTGGCAAGCATACTATGTGGACAACTTGGTAGTCATGTGACTTCTACATGTGTGCGGATCATGTGACTTATGTGTATAGTTACTACCTGTGTTTTTACAACTGAAGATGGTGTTTGGATGAACACCGAAAGGTTTTTTTTTAATATGTAGTCCAGTGATTTTTAAATAAAGAGTTTGTTTGAACATTTTATAACCTGGATGTTTTGGAAAGTCATGAATCTACATGAAACTAAATGCATAAAAAAAGTTTTCATTACTTGAAATAAAATAAATGTAAACTTAAATGAAAGAAAATATATATTTTTTAAAGGCAACATTTCTCATTTTCTACTTGAACTACTAAAATAACTAATACAAAAACTAATAAAAATGACAAAAACAGCTAAAATTACTAAAACTTTACCTAAAATTAGACCATCAGAAATTCAAAAAGTAATTCAAAATATTATTAAAAACTATAATAGTATCTCAATCATACTAAAATAACACTTATTTTGCACAATATGTTAATTTAATTATTAAAATGTATTATAAAAAATATTTAAGCAAAATCACAATATTGTATGTGTGTGTTTTCTCAGGAGCCTGGAAACAGTCGACTGCCTCCTCACCTCATCGCTCTGGACTCATCTGTGTCAGGCTTTTTCGATGACATCGGATACCTGGACCTGTTACCGTCCCGACCGTGTGACACCGTGTTTATCTTCTACATGAAAGCTGGACAGAAGAGCAGTCAAGAGGTGAAACCTCATAAGTGCCTTGCTGTGAAACTGCACAGCTAATGAAGCTTGTGTACAGTCACAGATGTGCATAAATCAGTACAACTAATAGAATATTAATGAGCTTGTGTGTGTAGATCTTGAGGAACGTGGAGTCATCGGCAAACGTGCAGCCACACTTCCTGGAGCTGCTGTTGTCTCTGGGATGGCCGGTGGAGGTCGGGCAGCATCCGGGATGGACGGGTAGTGTGTTCACCAGCTGGACCATCAACACATCCAACGGTGCTGAAACACCAGGTACACACAAACACACACATTTCCTATCGTTATAAATGTAATCCTCACAATGCACATAATTTACAGCAAGTGTAACAAGTCAACATGATTATTTTTTTACCAAAATTTATTACTTTTCTGAACACCCCACAACATTAATGACATATTTAACTTCCAGAAAAACATATTTTCCCATCTCAGGCATCAAATCCCTATTATTATTGGTCATTATTTTAAGTTATGGACACTATGGGAGCTCTCTGAATATTATTATAAAATGTATTTGTGATAAAATCAACATTTTCCTATTAATCTGATGTCCCTCACACTAATTCAGTAATTGCAAATATAAAAGTTACATAAAATCTCACACTTTTGCTATACTAAAGCCTGAAATGGGCAACCTCATTTTTTTTATCAAAGGCTTAACTTCAGAATTTTAACTAAAATCAGTATTCTTATGATTGCTCTGAACATTTCAGACAGAATTCAACTAACTTTAAATTACTTTTTCATAAACTTAACAAAAAAAAAAAATTTTTTGCCCAAATTGGCCACTGCTCTAAATCTAGTGAATAAATGGAGAGCGCATGCCATGCATGATATTAAGAAATCATGAATAATGTTGAAATAATAAAGATAATTTTCACAAGTAATAGTTTTCTATCTTTAATTGATGTAACGGGTTGAGTCGTTAAGCTTGACAAACACAATTTCACAACATAATTTAGTTATAATTATTAAAGAAGGTGGTAACTTGCCTGTGTCTGCTCACAATGTTGTTCAGAAGACTTCTATGATGTCACTTCCTATTAATGATGTCACATAAGTATCAGTTCATTATTTTTATAGGGGGAGAATGGTTTGTGTAACGGGGTTGAGGAGTTACTGAGGTACGGAAGTAAATGATGTGATTTTAATGAATAATCATGAAATTACTGCAACATTACCAGCAAAAAAGCACAGATGGATATTTATGGGAATGGCAAAATGAATGAACCTTTTTCTCATTTTATTATTCATATCCCAAGTACACTTTCATAGAAGGCCTTGAGGGACATGACAAAATAGGTGGTGTCAACTGAAAAAAACAAAATAATTTCTAATATGAAGATAAAATGAATGTCATGTTTTTAAACATTATTAAAGGAGACATTTCAATTAATACAAAAAGCTTTTAAAAATATATTTTGGTGACCCAATAGATAAAATACACTGAAAAAGGTCAGAGGGACTCAAATCGTAAACCGGTTTCGTGGAATGACTCAGCAGCTGATGAGGTGTCATGTGTTTGTTTTTGTGCAGATGATTCAGTGACTCTGGGCGACACCGGCGGTGGTGTGTTTAACGGAGAGAAGCGGGTACTTTACTACGCAGACGCTCTGACAGAAATCGCATTTGTCGTACCGTCTCTCAGCGACTCATCCGGTAAACTTCTCTGCCTGCTCTGTTTCTACACTACGCTGTTCTGTGATTTGTTGCTGTATTCAAGCACTTTGTTTGATTATGTTTGCGGCTGTGCAAAAAGTGTCTTTTCTGTCACATGCTGCTGAGGACTATTAATGCCGTATTGTTTTCTCCATTAGTCTAATGCGTTTAACCCGTTTAATGAATTAATATTGATTTATTTAATATGACAAATGTTCATTTCTCTCCTAATGCAGCGGAGTCATCGGAGCACAGCTTCCCCACGGCAGACTCGGACTCTCAGATGGAGCTGTTACCCAGTTTACTGAAACAGCCCAACCTCACGCTGGAGCTCTTCCCCAACCACTCCGACAACATGGGACCCGTGCAACGGGTAACTTCTCATCTCATTCTCAGACCTCTGAGCTTTTAAATCACTTCAGTAATGAGGCACTTACTGGTTAAACGGTTTCAGCTGGCCAGTATATCAGTCTGTGGTGTCTGTCAGGAGTTATCGAGCAATAAAACACACGAGACAGGGGTGGCGAACTTCATCCATCTTGTTTTCTCATTCACTCTCACTCAAAAGTACGAGAAGGGGGGTGGGTTGAGGTGACGTCTGTAGGGAGAGCGGGAGGGGGTGTGGGAGAAGAAAATCAACACAAATTGAAATTATGCTAAGAAAAAAGGTCTAAGCCACCAGGAGTCCAATTTAGGAAAAAGTAGGGAAAAGGAAGAGGGGAAACATTCAAAAGATAAAGGCATGTATGCAGCTATCACTCATCTCAGTATAGTAATATGCATATAATAAAATAGGCTAATTTATCACTTATGTTATGCTATGTTGCTTGCTATGTTATTACACATAGAGCAACAATATTCCTTTTTCTGTCCAACTACCTTACATAATCAGAGTAAAATGTGATTTTGTAACATAATGTAACTTTTTTTTAACGTAATATCACTCACTTTATTAATATTTTACTGTGAAGTTTTGGGCGATTTAATGTTTTTTTTATTATTATTATTTATTTGCCTCAATTTGTAATAATTTAAATATATACATTTATATAAAATTTCTCAATTTCATTCATGATGATTGTTGATGATGATTTAGTGGACAATTGCTGCCATCTACTGGAAAACAAACACTTTTAAAATTAAAATAACATGAATTTTTAACTACAGCCACTAGATGGCTGAGGAGGATTACTCAATGGCTTTTCTTTTAGATTTGTTTAGACATTATAAAATCATTATTATAACAATAAAATTACTCTTTTTCTAAGTTTAGGATTTTTTTGTACTATATTTTTTTTTTTTTTTTTGCAATTGTCACAATATTACACACTGTAAAATTAAGTTGTTTTAAGCAAAAACTCACTAAATTTTGACTTATTTTTTCTGAAAACAAGACAATAATTTTTACTTGTCTAGAAAATGCTTCTTGATTTAAGAATTTTTAGATATTTGGACTGGAAACAAGACAAAAAAATCTAAGTAAGAAAAGCATTTTTTGCAGTGCAGTCAAACCTGAACATGCTGTTATGTGTTACATGTGTGTGTGTTTTCATTTGTTCTCCATCGTAGATGTTAAGGTGCCACTCCTCCATTTCTCTGTGTGTTCTACATTGTAGCTGATTTTTCTTTTTTGAAAAATTATGTAAAAGTGGGCAAATTGTGTAGTCTCACCCATTCATCTCTGTGTTCCTGTTTCCACCTGGTATTAAGGTGCGTTTTGGTCGATCGGATCACAAGTGGACGACGCTAAATACAAGTGTAAACATGGTGTAAAACGTTTTGAGGTTTTTCACTTTTGACCACTTCCAGAGGTAGTCGAAAACGCATTCGACCGGATTGCTTTCGTAGTGTAGACGCTCATGTAGTCTAATGCAATCGAAAAGCCACAAAAGACCACTTATGATGCTGAAAATTCAACTTTGATCACAGGAATAAATTACATTTTACTATATATTCACATAGAAAAAATCTAATTGGTAACAATACTTCACAATATTACTGTTTTTACTGTATTTTAGATCAAATAAATGCAGCCTTGGTGAGCATAAGAGACTTCTTTCAAACACAAAAAAAAATCGTAATTATTCCAAACTTTTGAGCAGTAGTGTATAATGTTTGTTTTTTGCGGTCAGTCCCCTACAGTGAAAAGCAAGAAGTTGCCGTCCGGCAGGACGATACCGCCATTGGGACCGGATACCAAAGTGTTGGTCGTGTGGGTTGAGAGATACGATGACATAGGTACAGTGATTATTAGTCTTTCCGATTCAAAATTCAGTGTGTTACTTGTTGTTTCTTTGTAATTATTTGTGAAATTTACCAGCAATTTCTGAGTTAAAATGGTTTCTTCTTTTTTTTTCATTGTAGTTTTACTTGTGTCCTTTTTCCTGCAGAAAACTTTCCTGTGTCAGAGTTACTGGCGGAGACGAGCACCGGGGTGGAGACGGCCGTCAATAGCAGCGCTTCCAGGTAATAAACGGTTTGTAAGACTGATTTCAGTCCCTGACATGATCTCATTCGCCCTCACGTGTTCTCTCTCAGATCCAGCTCCTCAGAAAAGGACGTTCCCATAGTTTTCATCCATCCACTGAAGACCGGTCTGTTCCGGATCAAACTACATGGTGCTATGGGCAAATTCAACATGGTCATTCCTCTAGTGGACAACATGGTGGTTAGCAGGAGATCACTGGGTATGTTTGTGTGTGTGTGTGTGTGTGTGTGTGTGTGTGTGTCCCATGGGTGAAAACTGAAGTCTGGAATCATGAATTTGTCATTCTCTCGCCCTCTCCAGGATTCCTGGTGCGACAGACTGTTATAAACGCGTGTCGGAGGAAACGTCTCGAAAGTGACTCTTACAGCCCACCACACGTGCGGCGGAAACAGAAAATCGCAGAAATCGTGAACCGCTATCGTAACAAACAGCTAGAGCCCGAGTTTTACACCTCGCTGTTCATGGAGGTCGGTGAGACGAGCCTCAACCCATAAACAAACATGCAGACGAACGCAAACGAAGGTGGAATTAATCTGCACTCGAGTTGGTGGTTTTGGGTGAATTACGTTTTTAACGTTGATTGGCCAAATACTTGATCAACTTAACCTCTACACGATCAGTGCCCACCTGACAGGATGATTATTGTTCCGTATCTTAAAACGGAGCCTTTATTTCTCCTGTGAATCTCACAAAAACTGTCAAGGTTACATTTCACCCCCAAAATAAGTTATATTTGTGCAAAATATATATTCCTATATTTTGCATAAATAAAATAAGCCTGTTTTTAGGGGTGGGGTTCTTGTTAATTACATTTTTATTATGATTTTTGGGACATTATTTTCATGACATTTAAGCTCATTTTCCCCCCGAATTCACATTGCATGTATTTTTTTTGTTTATAATAAATTACTTTTAGAATTCATTTAATAAATGATCATTTATATAGAATAATTTTCATTATTCTCAAATGTGATTCTCATTACACTAATACCATAAAAACACTGTAGTACAATTATTTTATTTCATTTAAATTGGCATAATTAAAAAGCAGTACAACAAATACCACCATGATTTATAAATACTTTGAAATGTAAATAATAAATCATTATTCTTTGCACATTACAGTAATGAGTTTTTTGCATTGTGTTGATGATAATGTCAATTAATATCAATGTAAAAAACCATCTAAAAACGGGCTTTATTTTTCTTCAAACAAAATATAATTTATTTTAGGAATGAAATCTGACTCGTTGAGCGGTTTCGTGAGATTCACCCCGTTACTGTACTTCACAATGAATGACGTTTTATTTGATCATGTTTATTATTTGAAGGACTGCCACAGTAAGAACGTCCTCATGTGAAGCCGTTTCCTGTAGAAGCACTATTGAAATGAACACTAATCTCCAGCAGCCAATGATGTGATGCCAGTAGCTTCCTTCCTGCACATGTCGTCTTCATCTTCAGATCATTCTTCATCATGTCCTTCAGTGCGCTCAGCTCAGCACTGCTTGCTTTCTTTCCGAGAATTGTTTCAGTCTGCAGACGATGAGGAATGTATGGAAGCTTGTTTCCGCCATGGAATAAAAAATAAAAAAAGGTAATTGCATCTTTTTATCTCACAATTATGAGAAACAATTAAGTTTATATCTCACAATTGCTAGAAAAATGTCAGAACCTTGAGATATAAAAAAAGTCAGCGTGCAGTTCTGACTTTTTTCTTGCAATTACGATTTTATATCTCGCAATTCCGAGAAAAAGACAAAATTGCAAGATATACTTTTTTTCATGCAATTTCGAGTTTATATCTCACAATTGTCTTTTTTTGTAATTGCGAGTTATAAAGTCAGAAGTGTAAGATATATATACTTGCAATTGCGAGAAGTCAATTGCGAGATATAAAAATGTCAGCTGACAATTCTGACTTTTCTCGGAATATCGAGTTTATATCGCAATTTTTTTCACAATTATTAGTTTATCTTAAAATTCTGAGAAAAAAATCATAATTGAGGGATATAAATTCGCAACTGCGAGAAAAGTCAAAACCGCTTTTTTCACAATTACGATTTTTTTTCTCGCACAGTTTTATATCACAATTCTGAGAAAAAAGTCAGAATTGCAAGCTATATTAAAAAAGTCAGAATTGTCAGCTGACGACTTATATAATGCAATTCTGACTATTTTTATCTTAATTCCGATTTTATATCTCACAATCCTGAGAAAAAAAACTGCGAGATATAAACTCACAATTGTGAGAAAAAGTCAGAATTGCAATATATTAAAAAAGTCAGCTGACAATTATGACTTTTTCTTGCAATTGCGAGTTTATATGTTACAATTCGGACTTTATAACTTGTAATCACAAGGAAAAAGTCAAAATTGTCAGCTGACTTTTTTCTCGCAATTACAAGTTTATATCTCACAATTCTGAGAAAAAAGCTGCGATATATAAACTCACAATTGTGAGATAAAAAGTCGCAACTTTTTTTTTTATTATTGTTCACTGGCGCTTTAATAGGAATGACTGAGAAACAGATATTCGGTCGTGTCCGAGGACGACGGAGGGCTTGACATTTTGATGCCGTAAATTGCCAAAAGCAAAGAAAGTACGGTGTACATAGTGATTTTCAGCGGGCAGGTCCTTATTGGCTATTGATGCGACTTTACTTTGACCCATAATGCATTTCAGTCGAAAGACATTATAAGGGCTTATCATTTATTTCTTTCTTTTACTTAGTTTTTCTCACATATTGTGACTCACATTTTTTCCCACTTTCTCATTTGCCAGGTTTCATTTATTCAGCATTTTTATCTTCAAATCAAGCTGAATTCGTCAATTTGACCTGTTCACCTTGTCGTTTTTCATATTCTAGAAAGCACTTTTAGATACAAAATATTCCCGTTTCCATCCTCATTCTGGTTGGCCTGTATTTATTTTTTTCTGTTTTCATTATAAAAATGCCTTTATATACGGTGATCACCTCTCGTGTCATAGAATAATGAGGCGTCACCCAAACACAACGCCAGTTTTGATCTCCAGTTATTCATGATAACAATTGTGGAAGAGAATTAAAAGTCCCGTTTTTGTGCTCAGAAGCTCCCTATTAACACAACGTTTCTTTTTGTAAGAACAAACTGTAACGACCCACATCCAGCGCACAGGATGGTTGCTCGACGGCGTCTCTTTTTCCGTGTGTAAATATTGACGGCATGGACTTTGTATAAAGTTTGACTTTCTATGTAAATATGCGGGTGTGAAGTTCTGCTCACTCATCTTATACTATTGATTAGGGACGGCACAACGGATGAACGCTTGTTTTTATTTATGCCATCATCATATATGTGTCCAAAAGAAACATTGGATATTGAATGTAACACATGTAATGAAATAAAGATTTTAATTAAATTCTTATCATATAATGACTGTGAATGCTTTACTGTGAGTGTGTGTGCGTTTCATTTATCTCTGAACGTTTGCAGAGTCAAGAAGAAAATGTTTTATTAATTTTTTCTCCTGGACAAAAGTTGCATATGGCAGCTTGGTAATGCTGTTATCTTGTGCAGGAGATAAAACCACGTTATTACCCAACAATCATCTTGCACGCCGGTTTGCATGAATAGGATACAAAATAGAGCTTGAAAGTCGGGCTTTTGTTCTTATTCAACAAAAGGTTAGTGAATGGACCTGCAGAAAATAAGTGAGTTTAATTTGGCATGTATTTTATATGAAGTTTGTAGTATATGAATTACAGCAACACTGATAAAAAGTGTCAAATTTAACCTGTTAACTGCTGTCACCCCCTTTTTCAGCACAAACGCCTCCATTGTAGTCTTGAGTTTTCTCCCGGGAACGAACACGTCACAATATTCCTCATTTAAATAATTCATACACAGAATAAAGGGGTGGGATGAGAGGTAGAGTTGTGTGTCATCAGCATAGCAGTGAGGAAAAATCATGTTTCTGAATGACAGATCCTAGTGGTGACATGTAGATGCAGAAGAGAAGCGGTCCAAGCACCGAGCCCTGAGGTACCCCAGTAGCTAGATGTTGCGACTTAGACACCTCACCCCTCCACGACACCCTGAAAGACCTACTTGAGAGGAAGGACTTGAACTATTGGAGTGCGGTTCCTGAGATGCCCTTCTATAGATTAAAACATTCTAAAAATATATAGAATAAAGGGGCGGGGCCTGGTTGAGTTAGTTGAAACTGACGGTTACGGTAAGGGGTGGGACATTTTCCCAAACACCCTCAAAGCACTTGACCAATTACAACACACTGTTCCAGCCGACCAATCAGAGCACATTGTGCTTTTCACAAGGCGGGGCTTCATAGAGACAGGAACTAAACAGAGCATTACTGACAGACTGGGAAGAGAGGAGCTGCAACAATAGAGAATATGAGGAAAATAATCAACATTCAAGCATGAAAACCTGTTCTAGTAGAGCCCAAAAACAACATCAAGATTATGTAAAAGAGCATGCTGGTGATTTTATGTTTGTCCAACAAACCTAATACATATTATTCATTTTTTTATTCCTTTTAAAAGGTAATCAGACACTAATTTGCACCTTGTTTATGAAAAGTGCATGTGAACATACTGAACTGTGGCGATACTCAGTTCTTGCCGTATGTCAGTGTTTTGTAGATAAAAGGAGCTCAGAGGTCTGTATGTTACAGCAGGTGGATTTATTCAAGGTCTACTGCACTAGAAACAGTCAAGTGTAGTGTAGAGAAACGGGGTCACAGGTGCCGCAGTCAGATGTGTGTTTGGCCCACATAAGAGCTTTGATCCATTGTCTCTTTTCACAGTGTGCTGGAGAAATGCTGCCATGAGACTAACTCTCAGAGAACTTACGACTGATATTATTAGTTGAATACAGAACTTTAAGTTAAGATGTCACTGTGTCATCAAAAAAAGATGATTATTCAATGACTGGGTTGCCTTGAATTTGATGCGAGCGGCACCTCGCTGAGTTGTGTAGTATGCTCCGATAGGAAGTGCCTGATCTTCCTAATGTTGTATTAGGCAAATCTGCAGGATTGGGCAGTTCTAGCAATATCGTTTGTGAAGTTTAAATGATCATCAGTCACAACTCCAAGGTTCCTGGCTGTCCTGGATGGGAGTTATGGGTGATGAACCTAGCACTAAGGGTGAGACCACAAGCAGTTCTGTCTTTGCAAGGTTGAGTTGAAGGTGGTGGTCTTTCATCCAGCAAGAAATGTCAGGCAGGCCGAGATGCGATTAGCTACCATCAGATAATCTGGCTGGAATGAGAGGTAGAGTTGTGTGTCATCAGCATAGCAGTGATAGGAAAAACCATGTTTCTGAATGACAGATGTAGATGCAGAAGAGAAGCGGTCCAAGCACAGAGCCCTGAGGTACCCCAGTAGCTAGATGTTGCGACTTAGACACCTCACCCTTCCACGACACCCTGAAGGACCTACCTGAGTGCGGTTCCTGAGATGCCCTTCTATAGATTAGGAATTAAATTTAAGATTAAGAATTATATAAATCCAAAGAATTTACAACACAATAAATATGGAGAGAGAAAAAGAAAAAATGTATTAATTGCAAATAATCTAATTTTTAAAAAAAAATTTCGATGAAAATGCAGAATATGCCTTTGTTCCGCACTCTCTTTTTAAGCTTTTAAAATAAAAAAAAATGGTCTTTTTGATATCATATTTAAGGAAGTGACTTCATAAAAAAAAGTGTCAAGGCAAAACATACAGGTGAAGAGGGTAAAATATACTAATAGATATCACAATAATTTCTCCAGTTGATTAATGACGGTACATCAAGACAAAGTTTTCTGAAATGTTTAACTATTAACATTCTTATTTAATTTTATAATTAAATGTGCATACATTTCCAGAACTGATATCTGAACATTGGATAAAGCCAGGTTCAAAATTCTTTTAATTTTTTTGACATATTAGAGGTAAAAGCTGTTACAGAGCGAAATTTAGAATTAACAAGAGATAACGTCTAAGAGGTAACTCCGTTTTAGAGGTAACAAAATGAAATCCAGGACAGACACTCTCCAGATCTGCCTGAAGGAATTAAGCATAGCTGAAAAAGTGTTGCAACGGTGGGGCTGCGGTTGTGTGAGGAAGACGGGGAAGGTATTGTGCACATTCATTTCACGTAAGATTTCGCTCTAAGCTCTGCGGTCTGTTTCCATCCTGTCGCAGTGGATCTCGTGTCGAGGGGCATCACTAAACCCGTCGATTTTCAGACGTCCTCCCGTGGGACGCATGTCACCTTCAGCAGCTCAGGTGGAGGTCGAGCTCCTCAGTCTGAACCATTTGTAAAAGCACAATCAAGTAGGCGACCCATGAACCCTGGATGCCTCATTAATCAATGAAGAATAATGAGAACTAGCAGAGGACACGGCTTCGTCGATTATAACAAGAGTGTTTTAGTTTTGTTGCATTGCTTGCTGTGTTGATACAGCATGATATTTTGGATCAAAGAGTATATAGTATGCAAAAATAACTTGCTAACAGCCATGATGAGATTAGACTGACTATGAAACACTATTGTAGAGGCTGCTGTTGGGTTTTATATAATCATATGGTCTTTTTTTTTTTACTTATCTCTTGCTAATGTCCTGTCTAATTGAATGGTTTTAAAGGGGAGCTACAACAGGTGAATGATGTCAAAAGAAGTCAAAATAATCATCAAACGAATTTAAAAACTTTATATACGTTTTAAAGGTCATTTTTGACCAAAAACAAGGATTAAAAAGCATGTTAATATACAAACTCGCATAGCCATGTTTTCATCCAATGCTGCAAATTTAACTAAATTTAAATTGGAATATGGCATAAAACATTTGAGAATTAAGCAGTTTCCATCCATTTTGTTTTTCTGAAACGTTTTAGTTGGACGTTAATCTAACACTTTTTATGTTACTATTTGTTTCAGAACGTTCAGAGAACATTCAAAAGTATGTTTTGAACATTTAGAAGACATTCAGAAAGTATTTTCTTGTAAAATGTACTCCAATATTCTTTATTTACAACTTTTGAAAAACATTTTTCACATGTTCAGTGTTCTGAAAGAGATCTGGTGAGATGTGGCAGCATTATCTGTTCTGGAGCTTCATCTTCAGCAGATGGAGGCTCAGCTTCAGCGTTTCTGTGCTGTTTGATATTTGTTATTGGAGAGCCGTGTGGAAATAAGCGCCAACGGTTCAGTTGTGCAGAAGAGAAGAAAAGACTTTCCATTATTGGTTTGTCTTTTATATTGTCTTTTCAACCTTCAAATCCTCTGGCTGTACTAATGTCATTTGTTAAACTAGCTTATACTTGACTGTAGGAGGTTTAACTGGTCACCATTTAGTTTTTTACTATTTTAATCTCATTTTTTGGGTGATTGTTTTTAAACATTGGAGCGCATTGACTTGTATTGTATTTATGGACAAACTACAGATCCCTGTTTTTAGATTCTTGGAGTTTTATAGGACATTTTGTCCTAAAAGGTTTTAAAAGCATACTAATTTTGTGTAATGACGATATCACTTTTGATGTAATATTCAAATTTGTGCACATTGTAAAAAAATATTATACGATCAATAAGTCATGACAACATGTTTTCACATTACTTTTACTCATCAAAATAAGTTAAGCAATTTTCAATTTTTTTGTTATACAAGATTCAACTCATTTTTTTAATGAAAAAAGTCAGTTTAACATAATTTAAGTTGAAATGACTTAAACGGGCAAGTTGATTGTACTTAATCTAAGGCAGCGACTTTTTTACAGTGCATATTTATGCAAATTACATCTTATTTATAAGTTTGCATGGGTTAAGTCACAATATTTTCTTATTTTTGTGTATTTTAAAACAACATATTAAAATTTAATGCATTTATTTTTAATTAAAGGTTTGCTTAAATTTCTTTCCTGGGTCTAAATCACACTTTTAAAATTTCAGGTTGTCCAAGATCATGAGATCCCTGGTTAAAAATGGCAGAGTTTAAGGGTATAAAAATATGATTTCAGCTTTACAGTACATCTCGATTTTTAGTTGCTTGTTTTGTTTGATTTTAATCATTTACAGCCTCCTGTTTGATGTAGATCGGTGTTTAAAGGCAACATGAAATCAACACTATTTACAATCTTAATTCATATTCCTGCTCTTACTATAAATGATTCATCAGTGATGCTATTCTAAAGAAAATGCTTGCTTTATCAAAATATCATAACTGAATTACTATCCTTTTCAGCTCTCAACAAAGCCATCTCTGTAAATATACAGTAAGTGTGTTTTATTTCATGTCCATCAGCAGTGTCGGGTTATGATTAATATTACATGTTTTCCATCATCATAGGAGAAGAGCTGTTACAGGATGATGGTGATGAACACGCACAACCTGAACGGACTCATTGTTAGATGAGATGTTGTCATGGCAACACAAACCAGAAGAGATGAGAAGCATAACATGTCTCCACCCGACAAACGCTCTATTGATGAATTCTTTGCAGCACTTCTTCTGATAACTAAGGTTTTCTTTGTGTTCCTCTAGCGCTGGCCAGAAAACAGATGTTTGTAGTGTTTGTTGTCCATCTTATATTTAATTTAGTGATTTTTAGGCTTTCTCTCATGGGGAAAAAGTGAAATAACCCATTGATTCCCACTGCACTCAGGCCTTGATCAATAATACATCCATCCATCAATACTGTCATATTCCCCTGTGAGAGAGTTCACATCCAACCATCTGCATCATACAATGACAGACGAGAGGTTTGATCTGGATGTGTTTACACTGCAGACAAGAGCCAGATAGTGTGTGTGTGTGTGTGTGTATATATATAATCAGGTACTGCGTTTTTACACTTTTTGCATTGTACTTGCATTATTTTATGTATTACATTTGAGGAATATTATGTATTTCCATTCTCAGAGGACTCCAGTGAAGTTATAGAGTTGCATTAGGCTGGAGAAAAACACTGATGTGACCCTTTGGATCATCAGCAGAGACTGTTATTGGGCAAGTTTTTATCAGTTCATGCATGCGAATTTTGCTGAAAATCGAACCCATGATCTTGGCATCGCTAGATGGTGCACAAAAATAAAAAGTGTGTGTGTGTGTGTGTGTGTGTGTGTGTGTAGTACGGCCTAGGAAAATTGACATTTTCACCCTTTGTTCAAATATTATTAAAAATGTGTTAAATATTTTGTAATCATATTTTGTAGTTGTGCTTGGAGTCGATTGTTTTATTTGTGATAATGCAATGAAACGTGACAAATTGTGCGATATAAGTTTTGTCCAGGCTGTCATACAGAATAATTATGAACACATGCAAAAACAACCAAATATTAATAACTGATTATGTTGTAGTCAATGTTTGCTTTTTCCTGTCATTTTTTTTTCTATGCATTTTTTTTTTTTTTTGCACAACACATAAATTATTTTTGCCAAATAATTTTGTCAGATAAATATCTTAACTAAGTGTAGTGTTTTGTTCTTCCCCCATATTTTAAATATTAAAAAATATAAAATATTTTCCTCATATTTTGATGTTTTAATCAAACTTGTAGGGTCATTAAAAACAAATATCCAGACATCACTACTGTATGTGACCCTGGACCACAAAACCAGTCATAAGGGTCAATTTTTTGAAAATTTTTGATGTGTGGTTTGTTAGGATAGGACAATATTTGTCCGAGATACAACTATTTGAAAATCTAGAATCTGAGGGTGCAAAAAAATCAAAATATTGAGAAAATCGCCTTTAAAGTTGTCCAAATGAAGTGTTTAGCAATGCATATCCACTCACAAAAATAAATATTTGATATATTTACGGTAGGAAATGTACAAAATATCTTCATGGAACATGATCTTTATTTAATATCCTAATGATTTTTGGCATAAAAGAAAAATCGATAATTTTGAACCATACAATGTATTGTTGGCTATTGCTACAAATATACCCATGTGACTTATGACTGGTTTTGTGCTCCAGGGTCACACACACACACATATATATATATATAGAGTTAAATATAGTTTTAAAAAGTCATATATTCTCAAGTTTACTTTTTTTGTAATGTTTGAGAAGTATTAATGTTAAAGGTTTGCTGTTTTTATCTGACTTTTTGTTTTTTCATAGTGTGATTTTTGATGAATTGTACTGAATCCAGTTAGTCAGTTTGCCCCGGAATATAACGATCATACCCAGAATTTTAGCGCATGTCAAGGGTTACAGTGCTCTGAAAGCATCATAAGATCTTTTCTGAATATCTCTGTTTACTGACTGCAAAAAATAATGTTTTTCCTCAGTATTTTTGTCTTGTTTTCCAGTACAAAATTCTTAAATCAAGATACATTTACTGGAAAATCAAAATGACTTCAGATATTAAAGTTTTGTTTACTGAAAAAATCATCAAAATTAAGTGAGTACATGCTTAAAAAAAATAAAAACATTGTCGGTGGGGTCAGAAAAATAAATATTTTCTTGTTTTAAGCACAAACTCACTTAATTTTGATCAGTTTGTCAGTAAACAACACTTAACCTCTTCAGTCATTTAGCATCTCCAGTAAATGACTTGATTTAATGCTGTAAACAGAGGAAGAGCGTCACGTGTTGCTCCTCGCTCACCCTGAGTGTCGGCTCTGGCAGGTGTGATGTGTGTCGATGCATCTGAGATTGCTCTTGATTTGATTAGCAGGGTCTGGAGCAGCTCTCGCATGTCCCAGGAGACACTGCTGCTGCTGCTGTCTGGAAACAAACACACGAGGAGCTTCAGTATGACGAGCACGCAGTGTCTCATTCAGCGGGGGAAGACTTGATCTGCAGGCTCGTGATGGAGGGCGTGTGATGTGTTTCTTTGTGCTGTGGATGGGTTTTTAAGTAGGGTGATCTGGTTACTCCTTTGACATCTGGAGACCACGCTGTGAGACCTCAAACACTCGACACTAGAGTCTGGTCATGACTCGCCTGTGATGGAGCTTTGATTTCACCATAATTCACCCTATTAATTCAGTCGGTTATAATTCTTCTACAAAGGAAATATCATCTGATGTACTACAGTTTTTGTTCTAGTTATATTCCCAAAGCTTTATGAAATCTGTGTTTGACTTTTATTCTTGCTCAGAACAACATAAAAAAAAAAAAAAAGGGGGAATATGTATCACTTATTCCCATTTTTGCCTGTTCCACAATAAAATTCAACTCTACATTTTTTTTTAAAACATAAAACAAATCATCCATTTGGGAAAAATCTTCTGAACCAGCCTAAGATGCTGTGCTGGTCTTGACTGGTTTGGTTCTCCCAACCTGACCAGCTGAAAAGCCCTTTAAAACCAGCGAACAGATCAGGCTGGTTTAAAATGTTCAATATCTGCACTTTAAGTAAAACTGAAAAGGTGCTGGTAATTTTTTCTGCCAGGATATTGTCCATTAGTTTGACATACATTTTGACCCTAAAACACAATGAAATACATAATTCAAAATATAAAACACCTGTGAAAATCAATATGGAAAATTCACAGAACAAAATAACGACTTTATTCAACAATATCTAGTGATGGGCGATTTCAAAACACTGCTTCATGAAGCTTCGAAGCTTTACGAATCTTTTGTTTCGAATCAGTGGTTCGGAGCGTGTATCAAACTGCCAAAGTCACACCCCCCAGTGGTGAACCATTGAAATTTCGAAACACTTTTGACATAACGAAGCCATGTTTACTGAAATCATGTGACTTTGGCAGTTTGATACACGCTCCGAACCACTGATTTGGATCAAAAGATTCGTAAAGCTTCGAAGCTTCATGAGGCAGTGTTTTAAAATCACCCATCACTAGGTATTGTTGAATAAAGTCGTTATTTTGTTTTTTTTGCGCACAAAAAGTATTCTCATCACTTCATAACATTAAGGTTGAACCACTGTAGTCACATGATCTGTTTTAAATATGTCTTTAGTAGCTTTCTGGGCATTGAAAGTGTTAATTATCTTGCTGTCAATAGAGGCCTCACTGAGCCATCGGATTTTATCAAAAATATCTTAATATGTGCTCTGAAGATGAACGAAGGTCTTACAGGTGTGGAACGACATGAGAGTGAGTAATTAATGACAGAATTTCATTTTTGGGTGAACTAACCCTTTAAATAAAACTACTCAGCAGGTTGGTGAAACATTTAACCCAACCACTGGGTTTGTCCATTTTTAACCCAACTTGGGTTGTTTTTAACCCAGCATTTTTTAGAGTGTAGTCTAGGCTGGTTTTAGAGGGGTTTGAGATGAATGTTTGGTGACCAGCTTATACCAGCTAAGTAACACTCTAAAAAATGCTGGGTTAAAAACAACCCAAGTTGGGTTAAACATGGACAAACCCAGTGATTAGGTTGTTTTGACCCAGTGAATGGGTTAAATGATGGCCCCAACCTGCTGGGTAGTTTTATTTAAGTCAACTATTGTTAAAAATTACTGTATTACTTGCTTAAAAACTACTTGCTCAAACATTTAACCCAACCGCTGGATTTGTCCATTTTCACCCCAACTTGGGTTATTTTTAACCCAATATTTTTTAGAGTGTAGGCAAATTTATCAGTCAAATCCAGATTCAGAACAAAAACAGACATCATTTATGGCTGTAAGGTTGTGTAAGATTCTTGCCATTGACACCCAAACAGGTCTAATTTCCTTTTCAACACCGAACACAAGTTCTCCAGGGACAGTCGAACCTACAAAGGAAAAATCTTCAACATTATAATATAAAATAAAGTCTGTGTTTGACCTTTATTCTTGCTCAAACCAAGAGGATCGACCCTGGGAATATGTACGATGAAGATTTTTTTTTCGTTTCTTCATCATACATATTCTCATTTTTTTTGGCACAAAAACAAATCCTCAATTTAGGGAAAATGTTAAACCCGCCAAAGATGCTGTGCTGGTCTTTCTACAGGTCTCATTTCCTTCTCAACACCAAAACAAGCTCGAACCTGTGTGTGTGTGGAGAGAGAGAGAGAAAGAGAGAGAGAGAGTGAGTGAGTGAGTGAGAGAGAGACTGCAGATCGTCTTCGCATCGCTATTGGCTTCTTGTTCCTCCGCGCGCTCTCAGCGCCGCGCACCTCTCGCGCGCAATGATGCTCGCACCTGGCGAAGGGCGGAAGACCCGCAGCATCAGCAGCAGCGGATCTCCATGACGACAGCACTTCCAGCATGGTGCAGAAATCCCGCAACGGTGGCGTGTATCCCGCCCCGCAGGCCGAGAAGAAGCTGAAGGTGGGCTTCGTGGGACTGGAGGCGGGCGCGACGGAATCGAGCCGAGACGGCGCGCTGCTGATCGCGGGCGCGGAGGCGACGAAGCGCGGCAGCATCTTGAGCAAACAGCGCTCCAGCATCTCCGGGAAGAGGCCGCCGAAGCGCAACGCGTTCTACCGACGCCTGCAGAATTTCCTCTACAATGTGCTGGAGAGACCGCGCGGATGGGCGTTCATCTACCACGCTTACGTGTGAGTATAACACTGTGTTCTTCTGCTGCTGGAACCACCAAAACAAAGAGCTTCTGAAGGCTCTCTGTCATCTTCTCCTCACGCGCTTTTGTTCGCGCACTTGACAGGATGTTTACAGGGTGGCAGGATTGTTCGAGCTGTATATCACTCGAACAAAAGCTTCCTTGGAGCTTCTTTAATATGAATAGTTCAGTCTAGAGCCATATCTACCCAAAAACCCTTTAATGTGTTGTTTAGTGTTGAGGCTGAATAAACTGTTCCTTGTGGAAAAGCGCTTCATGTTTAACATGTTTACAGAGTGGCGGGATTCTTCTAGTAATAGATGATAATGATGATGGGACTGTTCTTCCGGTTGTTTAAAGCTTTGTTTATATGAATAGTACACTCTAAAAATGCTGGGTTAAAAACAACCCAAGTTGGGTTGAAAATGGACAGACTCAGCGATTGGGTTAAATGTTTGCTCAACCTGCTGGGTAGTTTTATTTAACTCAACTATTGTTTAAAAATGACTGTATTGCTTGCTTAAAATGAAGCCAAAGTATGTTGGAAATTAACATTTATTTATATGTTTAATGATTAATAATTAAACAATAAACATTTATTAAATTGCTTATTAATAAATGTTCACCTTTTAATTATTATTGTTTCCTCTAGTAATTATGTGTCTGATTTTTAATTTCCAACATATTTTGGGTTCATTTTAAGTCAGACATATAGTCATTTTTAAACAATAGTTGAGTTAAATAAAACTGACCAGCAGGTTGGGCAAACATTTAACCCAACCGCTGGGTTTGTCCATTTTTAACCCAACTTGGGTTGGGTTTTGGGTTGTTATCTGCCACACTTTTGATGTGCATTTCATGCATTTTACAGATGTTTACTTTTTTGGCAACAGAAATTGGTGCATTTTCCTTCTGGTTGCTTATTAAATTATTAAGAAGATTCTTTAAAGCTTTTTAATGGTATTAATGGTTCAGTTTAGAGACATATTTGCCCAAAGAAGCCTTTTGTGGATCGTTGTATTGAAACTCAGTGTTTTTTCGGCTTCTATTCCTTGTGGAAAAACACTTCATGTTTAACATGTTTGGCAGGATTGTTCTAGTAATAGAAAATGATTTGACTTTTCTTCTGATAGTTTAATATCTCACTCTAGAAAGCTTTGTTTATCTTAATAGCTGGATTCAGAATCATATCTGCCCAAAGAACCCTTTACACTTCACTGAATCATTCTGTTTGGGACTTTTGGCTCTTGTTCTTCATGGGAAAAGGCTGTTACGTGACAAATAACTGTTTTCTGCTACACTTTTGATGTGCATTTTACAGATGTTTACTTGTTTTGGAAAAAGAAATTGGTGCATTTTCCTTCTGGTTGCTTATTAAATTATTAAGAAGATTCTTTAAAGCTTTTTAATGGTGTTAATGGCTCTGTTTAGTGCCATATTTGTCCAAAGAACCATTTTGTGGATCATTGTATTGAGGCTCAGTGTTCTTTCTAATGTGACTTTTCTTCTGATAATTTAATATCTCACTCTAAAAAGCTTTGTTTATTTGAATAGTTGGATTTAGAATCATATCTGCCCAAAGAACCCTTTATACCGCAATGAATCATTCTGTTTGGCTCTTGTTCTTGATGGGAAATTGCTGTTACATGACAAATAACTGTTATCTGCTGCACTTTTGATGTGCATTTTACAGATGTTTACTTGTTTTGGCAGTAGAAATTGGTGCATTTTACTTATTATATTATTAAGAAGATTCTTTAAAGCTTTATTAATAGTTTAGTTTAGAGTCATATTAGCCCAAAGAAGTTTGGATCATTGTATTGAGGCTCAGTGTTTTTTCAGATGTGACTTTTCTTCTGATAGTTTAATATCTCACTCTAAAAAGCTTTGTTTATTTGAATCATATTTGCCCAAAGAACCCTTTATACCGCAATGAATCATTCTGTTTGGGACTTCAGGCTCTTGTTCTTCATTACACATAACTGTTATCTGCTATACTTTTGTTGTGCATTTCATGCATTTTACTGATTTCCTTCTAGTTGCTTATATCATTTCAAGAAGAAAGCTTTTTTAATGGTAGTTGGGTTTAGTAGAGAACCCTGTCACACTGAATTGAGTTTCTGCACTAGACTCATGTTCTTTATGGAGGATGTGTAGCTCAAAGATCTGTCTTTTGTTACAGATGTTTCATGGGATTGTTCAGCAACAGAATATGCGTCTGTATGACTTTTTGCTGTTTCATTATATCACTCTGAAAGCTTGCTATTAATGGTTATTTACCCGGACAATCTTTCTCAAGTTGTGTTGAGGTTGAAGGTTCTCATTACAAGCCAAAGAAACCCGATCTGATGTCGTTTAGAGGCTCATCTTATGCTTGTAAGATATTCAGTTTCAATTTTCCTTGTTTTAACTTGTCCAGAGCTCACGTGAACCTGGATTTTCAATTAAAATCCCACAAAATATTGCAGCGTTGTTTCTCATTCTCACATCCAGGCCTGAATTCTTGTATCTTGTATTATAAACTGCCGCAAAACCGAAGGCTGAATTACAAACGTCTGCGATCACCAAAACACACTTGCACTGTTTAATCAAGTACTGAAACAGAAAATACTGTTCACATCTGATCAGTTTCTATGCATCAAATTACCCTCACAGTCTTTGGCAGTACTTTAACATATCCTCTAGTACTGAATCATCTCTGCAGTTGTTATATATCATGATGTATTTACAGCATGTTTTAGCCACAGATGTAGACATGCTCACTACGACCCTGTATCTTCTCAGCGTTACCCTCCGACCGCGTCTAATCTCACTCATTTACGCGCGAGTCAGCGGCTCATTGAAGGGAATGTGAGGCGCTGGTTTCAGCACCGCAGCACGCGGACAGCTCCCATGAATCTCAGCAAGCCTGAGACACAAATGCATTCACGTACACAGAATTTACACGTTCAGTCCCATATAAAGGCCTGAATGTCATTCATTCAATGAAAAAGAATCAAAGCAAGTTCATTATAGCATGCAACTAAAGTTTGATCGAATGAATGGATCAGATTTTTGAGGTCACTGTATGCAACTAATGTTTTTGCATTGGTATCTGAACATTTATTATGCAAATCATCATAAATCATTGTCTGTTTGATGTATTTTAGATGTAATTTATTTCTGTCACATTGTCCTTTTATGATCTTTGTGTTTTCACAGCTGAAGATTTTTCTCCATTTGCCCATATTTCCTCACTTCCTTCCTATCGGATGTAGTTTAGTGGTTTAGTCTTTATCATAATTATGTTTAATTAAACAGTGGACCCATTAGTCAATGTTATCATGAGTACTGGATAATATCTGGTTGAATTAGCAGTTGTGTGGGTGTAGATTCAGGATTAGTTTCTCCATTAGTTCCTCCAAAGCTTTCTTTCAGTGCCATAGTCATCCTTCAAAGGTACTAAAGCACTGTTTGTGTGCAAAGATGCTTTGGGACAACATGTACTGTATACAAAATGCTTTAGTTTTAGGCATTAGAAGTGGTGATTTTGGCAGTATAAACAGGACTGTCTGTTGTTAATAAGAAAACTGTAGAAACGTGCTGAAATTCTCCACTCTTGTGTTTTTAAGGCAGATGTGTGTAAACTGCTGTGTGTTTAGATAGTCGTGTATGAGTATAAAACACGCTGACAGGAAACTGCAGAGTAACACGCTCAAGTCAGCAAAAACTGCTAATCATAGTAGACAGTGTGGAAACCAGAGAGGAAGAGTTAAATAAATAAATGAGTCAAAACCGCCGCTGTCATGATGTTCAGAGGTGCTGATGTTCACCAAACACCAGCCGTAAAGGTTTGAGGTGTGTGTTTTACAAAGCAAATGCTACTGAAGCTCTCATACACTGTTTAAAATAAAATTTATGGTAAAATAAAATGGATGCCAATTTAAAATTTTACAAGTTGACAACTTAAATTTACAGTAAAAACTGAAATAATGTTAATATACCAAATTATTAATATACTGACAAACACCTTAAAGTCACAGGTGGTGAAGAGAAAGACACATCAAAGTGAATCAAAGTTCGTCACAAGCAGCTTTTCCACAAGCGGATGTAAATATTAATATATAGAAAGCGCACAATCATACACACAAATACAAAACACCATCCTGGTAACACACGACACTAATATAATGCAATAAACATTCATTTAACACTAAAAGAATACTGGAAATGACAGTTTTTACACTGTAAATTATAAAGTGACTTGTACTTTTTCATTTCCAAACACAGTATTTTACTGTATTATTCCATGAAATAAATGTATAGAGTAAGGGAACTTACCGTTAACCCATTAAGAAATTAAGCAGCATTTTTACAGTATTTCACTGTTAAAAAATACATTTTTACAGTGTTCCAGGAAGACAGGTTAGACTTTGCTAACATATTTGTGAACCTACACTCTAAAAAATGCTGGGTTAAAAACAACCCAAGTTGGGTTGAAAATGGACAAACCCAGTGGTTGGGTTAAATGTTTGCCCAATGTGCTGTGTAGTTTTATTTAACTCAACTATTGTTTAAAAATGACTATATGTCTGGCTTCAAATGAACCCAAAATATGTTGGAAATTAAAAATCAGACACATAATTACTAGAGGCAACAATAATAATCAAAAGGTGAACATTTATTAATAAGCAAATTAAAAAATGTTTATTGTTTAATTATTATTCATTAAACTTATTAATAAATGTTCATTTATTAAACATATTAATAAATGTTAATTTCCAACATATTTTAGGTTAATTTTAAGCAAGCAATACAGTCATTTTTAAACAATAGAAATGTTAAATAAAACTACCCAGCAGGTTGTGCAAACATTTAACCCAACTGCTAGGTTAAAACAACCCAATCGCTGGGTTTAAACAACCCAACCACCGCTGGGTTAAAACAACACCTTCGCTGGGTTAAAACACCCCAATCATTGGGTTTAAAACAACCCAATCGCTGGGTTAAAACAACTCATTCACTGGGTTAAAACAACCCAATCACTGGGTTAAAACAACTTATTCGCTGGGTTAAAACAACCCAATCACTGGGTTGAAACAACCCATTTGCTGGGTTAAAATAACCCAATCGCTGGCCTAAAACAACTCATTCGCTGGGTTTAAACAGCCCAACCACCGCTGGGTTAAAACAACACCTTTGCTGGGTTAAAACAACCCAGTCGCTGGCCTAAAACAACCCATTCGCTGGGTTAAAATAACTCATTCACTGGGTTAAAACAACCCAATTGCTGGATTTGTCCATTTTCAACCCAGCATTTTTTAGAGTGTACATGATACAGAATTTAACATGCAATTTTCTGCTGACTTCATTTCATCATCTAAAGGAGGTGAAGTTGTATTATGTGAGTGAGTGTTGCTGATGTGATGAATATGACACATACGTCTCTCATGTGACGACATTGTGCTGTAAAACTCGTGTCTTATGTGGCCTTTTGAGCTCTGCTGTCTTTCTGCAGCCGGCGTCAGCAGTTTTTCTAATTAATACCCATCATTATAGAGCCAGGTAGGCTGTGTGTGTGTGTGTGTGTGTGTGTGACCTCTCAGCTCAGGTGTGAATCAGGCGCCACCATTTAAGTTTGCTGTGAAAAAAGCAGCATGGTCGCAGGCCGACAGAGACGTGTGCGGGCAATCTGCCCTGCACTGAAACACTGATTCATCCGCTGCTCCGCCTGGTTTATATGGAGCTGTTCGTGTGCCACACCATTATAAAGATGAAGGAGACGTACACCTCATAAACACCAGCTGAAGGTTTTTCATGCATTGATGTATGGTGACCAAAGATTTAGTTCAAGCTTTTAGTGTTGATGTGAATGTTAGGCTATATTTCACGTCTTCTGATGTTGATTTGTGTACAAAAGAGAAGCTCTTCTGTTTCCCTCTTTCCACTTTTCTTTGCATTTTTTTTCCTGCTATTTATGCGGCGTATTTGTTCATTAGGTTTGTAGTAAAGGGTTGAAATGAATATGATCTGTTTGTGGCAATGTAGCCGGCCAAAAGTTTGGAATAATTAATATTTTTTAATGTCTCTAAAATCTGCATTTATTTGAAAAATACAAAAAAAAAAAAGACATGGTAAAAACAGTAATATTGTGAAATATTATTACAATTTAAAATAGATGTTTTCTATGTGAATATATAGTAAATTGTAATTTATTCCTGTGATCAAAGCTGAATTTTCAGCATCATTACTCCAGTCTTCAGTGTCACATGATCCTTCAGAAATCATTCTAATATGCCGATTTGTTGCTTTCTGAAGGATCATGTGACACTGAAGAC
>CM077460.1:32865999-32943499 GCA_039654765.1 Mylopharyngodon piceus | reverse complement strand
AAGTCGGGATTGTGAGATATAAAGTTGCGTATTATAAAGTCGGAATTGTGTGTTACAAAGTCAGAATTGTGAGATAAAAAGTTGCAATTACCTTTTTTATTTTTTATTCAGTGGCTGAAACAAGCTTTCATACTTTTCTTTCATTTTCTTTGCATTTACTTCCACTTAAAATTCAAATTGTAATTCTGCATCCTGTTTGCTACATCAATTCAAATTCAGGAATTTGTTTGGAATTTAAACTCTTTAAATTAGACTGAGCTCAGAAATGCTGATTTCAGAGAAAATTATGCTGGTTTCTTTAAAACCTGATACTTAACAAATGATTAAAAATGATCAAGATTAAAGTTCTAAAAATCTCTCTTTACATCCCATATTCAAAATGCATGACATGGCAGAAACCATGTTGTTTCTTGCAGTGTTGTAGTCACTGCTGTTTCATCCAGGAAATGTACAAGTAGTTTCTCTCTTTGTTTTCTCCATCCTGCCTCGCTGATTTAGTGTGAATCAGAGATCTACAGATGAAGGAGTAAATCAAGAGAGTATGAAAAGAGAAGATGAGGAAAGACTCGTGATGTGAATGCATTAGTGTAAATGAACGGAAATACAGCAGCTTCCTGTGAGGGACTGTTCAATTATCTCAAGAAAACCATCAGGAGTGTTATTAGTTTTCTAAAGCGTGTGAGTTTGGATGAGGAAATCATGAATCTGCTGTGATGTAGAAAAGAAATTCACATGTGAGATCATGTGTGTGTTTGTAATCAGTGACTAATCAATGACAGCATCATCTCACACTGCAGTTATGGGGCGAGTAGATGAACGTCACATGGAAATTCATGTTTTTTTAATGCAAAATGCATCCCTCCCTACATTTCCGCTGCTCTCACACATTAAACTCGCTAAGCCTGAACCAGGAGGCCTGTTTGATTCCACTGGAAAATCGCTTGCATCCCGTATGGGGAAAGATTCCCGTCTCTCACGTGTTCTCAGCAGGAGCGGGCGAGACGGCTCTTCTCTGCATTGATGTGGAGTTTTTGTTTGGGGTCGATAATCTATAATTAGAGCTGTAGTCTTGTTATCCAATCCACTGGACAGAGGCTGTTTGCAGAGGACACGACTGCTGGACAGACTGGATTCAGAAACACGAGCCGCACAGATGCAAATGAAATGTTTTATATGCTTGAAGTTATAGACATGATAGTATCGGTGTGTGTAAGTGTGTGTGTGTGTGCTTTTGCTTGTTCTTTTCATCTAATCACCAGCTAATTAATCCTGGTTAAACACGAACAGTCCAGCTCATGTTCCCCCTTGATATTCATTAGAAGAATCTGCTGATCAAGATGTTTGTGAGCGTAAAAATAGACCTAAAAACTCCTCTGAAGTGCTCAGGAGTCGTCTGCGCTCTGTAGCTGAGCACACTTGGCCAGCGGAGCCGAACGCAAGTCCAATTACACTTTACATTCCCGCTGGGAAGGATTACTTCACTCTTTTATCCAGCTTTTTACTGAGTGAAATTATGTTGCTGTGAAAACAGAGAAATCAAGAGTGTCGTGTCTTCATCAGTACAGCATCATCACTATCAATCACGGTTACTAAATCTGTGTGAAAATTAGTTTTTCACCCTTCCATGAACCTCTAAAGTCACCTTGAAGAGAAAATGAGATTCCTCTATTATCATTCTGGTGTGAACAGACTCATGTTGAGACGTAAAGACAAGAAACAGAGAAGAATCTTACTGCAGGTCAAGATTTAATGACCAAAGATGATCAAAGTACTTAAAATATGTGAAAATAATACATGAAAGTACCAAACTGTAGCATATTACTGCAACTTTCTTTCTTTCTTTCTTTCTTTGCTCAGCAATACCTTAGACACGGTACATACTATGATACATGAATATGTAAATAAATACACACACACACACACACACACACACATATATATATGTGTGTGTGTGTGCATATATATAATATTAATATTATATTAATATTATATATATGTATGTATATATATATATATATATACACTACAGTATATTTTTATCTATTTTTTATGTTTTCTAATGAAATTGCATTAGATATAACAGTTAACTGTTTATCTATTGAATATATTTATAAAATATCACATATAATATGTATGTATATGTGCATATGTGTTTATATTATTTATTTTTCATTTTTATATAATTAATTTCAATTATATATATATACACTACAGTATATTTTTATTTAATTATTTATTTTAATTATTTTTTTTTCTAATGAAATTACGTTAGATCTAATAGTTTACTGTTTTTAATATTTTATATTAATTTTCTGTTTTTTTATTTTATATTTTCTGTTTCCATTTTAAATTTAAAGTTTTTTGTAATTTTGTTTTGTGTTTTTGTCATTTTATTAGCTAAATATATTTTATTACTTTTTTAAAATACATTTTAAATTATGTTTTATTAAATACATTTTTTTAATACATTTTATTACTTTATTTTGTATTTATTAGTTTTAGTTTATTTCGTTTTAGTTATTTTAGTACTTGCCTTCTCGGTAAAAACAAACTAAATAAATTTCATCCCATGTTTTGAGTAAAATCAACCTGACACACTAAAAGAAATTGGGTCAACCTAACGTTTCTCAGTACATTACACAGCTTTATAAATTAATAAGAGGTAATAATTTTACCATTGCTTGTGGTGTAACCACTTTCTCTAAAGATTAGCTTTTTCTATAGAGTAGATGGCAGGGGAGCTAGCTGCGTTGAGATGATAATGTAAAAACACATTACTCAGTCATATTGGCCGTCTGAGGTCTTGTGTTATGAGAATGCTAATGTTTCTGTCAATAAATAGTTTGTGTAATGTGTAGCGAGGGTTAGCGTGTGTTAGCTCTAGCCTGATATCCCGCTATTACTCACATGTCTGTGGCTTTAGCGCTGTTAGCGCCGAGCTCAGCACTTCCTGCAGGATTCTTATTGAGTTTGTGGAGGAACCGCAGCAGAGCTCACGCTGACAGAGAGATGGTGAGAAAAACAGTGTCAGCAATGCAATTACCCACTTTAATGTGGCATTTGAAGGACAGATTACACAAGTACACTCCATCTTAAAAGGTGTAATGTGATTAAACCATTCATTATGCTCATCAAATCAGCTTTATAAATACATGCATCTGGTCTTATTTTGCACAAATGCACATCAGGTAAACTGGTTTTTCTCTTGTCATTTCAGGTTTCTGCTGGTTTTCTCCTGTCTGGTTTTGTCCGTGTTCTCCACCATCAAAGAATATGAGAAGAGCTCTGAAGACGCCCTCTATATCCTGGTATATAATATCACAGATATTGATGAACACATGTACATTGATCACAGTGTCATGCTGTCATGCTAACTCGACGTCTATCTGTGTGTCTGCAGGAAATTGTAACCATCGTGGTTTTCGGAGTGGAATATATCGTGAGGATCTGGTCTGCAGGATGTTGTTGTCGATACAGAGGATGGAGAGGAAGACTCAAATTCGCCCGGAAACCTTTTTGTGTTATCGGTGAGTCCAGTTTGCTGTAAATAAAACAAAAATTATTGGAACACAATCATTTTTACTTCAAAACTTCACGTTTAATTCAATGTGTTACTTGCCGTTTCTTTGTAATTATTTGTGAAATTTACTAGCAGTTTCTGTGTGAAAATTTTTCAAAGTAACTAAATTTTTTCAGTGTTTTTTAGTCATACAAGCACCGCTCATATCTACTGTACTTGAATGAAATAAACCCCAAAATGTCCAAAACTGTTTGCCTAGATTATGTTTCAATGTGAGCAATAAAATCTGACAACAGTGGTTGTATGAATATTGCTTCTTTAGCTCAACTCATGCAAACTGTCATTTTCAGGCTTTTTATTTTAGGTGAAGTGTAATTTGCGATTTTTTTTGTAATTTGCGATTTTTTGTAAGAAATGAATTGTATTCATCATGGACGTATTTAAAAGTGACAGTAAAGACATTTATAATGATTATATTTCAAATAAATGCGTTTTTTTTTTTTTTTTTTTTAACTTTCTGTTCATCAAAGAATCCTGAAAAATAACAGGTATCATGGTTTCCACAAAAAACTACATTGATAATAATAATAAACGTTTCTTGAGCAGCAAATCATCATATTAGAATGATTTCTGAAGGATCATGTGACACTGAAGACTGGAGTAATGATGCTGAAAATTCAGCTTTGATCACAGAAATAAATTACAATTTACTATATATTCACATACAAAATTGCTATTTTACATTGTAAAAATATTTTACAATTTTTACTGTATTTTTGATCAAATAAATGCAGCCTTGGTGAGCAGAAGAGACTCTTTCATAAACATTAAAAAATCTTACCGACCCCAAACTTTTGAACTGTAGTATATTTAAGGGATAATCCATGGCTAGCTGTGTATTAAACGATTTTAATGCATGACGTGAAGCAGTGCATTTAAATGGTTTATCCCACAGATGATATTGCTTATATCATGGTCATTTGCCAACTTAAAGCTGTTATTGATGTTTGCAGCGAATTTTTGACTGGAAGGTCATTATTTTCAGTTATTTTCGTCAGTTATGGCTTGTTAGGTATAGCATTCTGCCCACTTCCCAGATAACAACTTTGTGCTGGCCCAAATCTGGCCTACATCTGCCATGCATGGTTTGATGATCTGGATCACATGTGGCGAGGAATGATGATACTTAGGCAGACATGTCAACCAAGAATAAAAAAATAAACCAAGACTGGACAGAAAACAGTAGACTGCAATGACAAACACAGATATGAGCAATCAGCGCATGAATCTCAACAATCGTGACAACAAAATATTAAGACAATCAGATCAACTCTGAACATCACATAAAGCTACTAAGGTACGTTTACACGAAAACGATATGCTTAAAATGGAGAAGTTTATCCTTTGAGTTTTCCACATACAGATGACACCATTGTCAAAACAATCCCCATTCACACAAATCCGTGAAAACGACTAAAAACGCTGTATTAAACTGAACATGTAATGCGCATGTGCATGAAGTCATTGTTTTCACAGATTCACGTTTTTGTTGTTTACACAGAGACCGTTTTAAAAACCTTGCACTTTGAAACCAATTTTCAAAAGTTTGTGTTTTAAGGCACCCAAAACACTGTTGTCATATAAATGAATGGCCAAACAGCCCCTAAAAGACAGAACAAAAACCACAGCAAATAGTTAGAATTAAAGAAAATAATAGGACAATTCAGCTGCATAATTTATTCATGCTGTGATGCATGCTGGGAGTTTTGTACTATTGACAATGACCCATGACACTTTTGATTGTCACCATTGTTGAGATTCATGTGCTGATACATGATGTGTTTGTGTGTCATCTTAAAATATTTTTGTGTTTTATTTTTTTTGTTGTTTTTTTTTAATATTCTGATGGGTTTTGTTCCATTATATAATTTCGTTGGTGGTCGGTTTTGTTTGGTTACGAGATCTCAATCGGTTTTATTTTGTTACAAGATTTCAATGGCGGTTGGTTTTATTCCTTTACGAGTTTTCAATGACGGTCGGTTTTGTTCCTTTACGAGATTTCAATGACGGTCGGTTTTGTTCCTGTACGAGATTTCAGTGGCGGTCGGTTTTGTTCCTTTACAGGATTTCAATGACTGTCGGTTTTGTTCCTTTACAGGATTTCAGTGTTGTCGGTTTTGTTCCTTTACGAGATTTCAATGACGGTCGGTTTTGTTCCTTTACGAGATTTCAATGACGGTCGGTTTTGTTCCTTTACGAGATTTCAATGGCGGTCGGTTTTTTTCCTTTACGAGATTTCAGTGGCGGTCGGTTTTGTTCCTTTACGAGATTTCAATGACGGTCGGTTTTGTTCCTTTACAAGATTTCAGTGACGGTCGGTTTTGTTCCTTTACGAGATTTCAATGACGGTCAGTTTTTTTTTACTTTACGAGATTTTTTTTTTGTTGTTTTTTTTTAATATTCTGATGGGTTTTGTTCCATTATATAATTTCGTTGGTGGTCGGTTTTGTTTGGTTACGAGATCTCAATCGGTTTTATTTTGTTACAAGATTTCAATGGCGGTTGGTTTTATTCCTTTACGAGTTTTCAATGACGGTCGGTTTTGTTCCTTTACGAGATTTCAATGGTGGTCGGTTTTGTTCCTTTACGAGATTTCAATGACGGTCGGTTTTGTTCCTGTACGAGATTTCAGTGGCGGTCGGTTTTGTTCCTTTACAGGATTTCAATGACGGTCGGTTTTGTTCCTTTACAGGATTTCAGTGTTGTCGGTTTTGTTCCTTTACGAGATTTCAATGACGGTCGGTTTTGTTCCTTTACGAGATTTCAATGACGGTCGGTTTTGTTCCTTTACGAGATTTCAATGGCGGTCGGTTTTCTTCCTTTACGAGATTTCAGTGGCGGTCGGTTTTGTTCCTTTACGAGATTTCAATGACGGTCGGTTTTGTTCCTTTACAAGATTTCAGTGACGGTCGGTTTTGTTCCTTTACGAGATTTCAATGACGGTCGGTTTTGTTACTTTACGAGATTTCAGTGGCGGTCGGTTTTGTTCCTTTACGAGATTTCAATGACGGTCGGTTTTGTTCCTTTACGAGATTTCAATGGCGGTTGGTTTTGTTCCTTTACGAGATTTCAATGACGGTAGTTTTTTTTCCTTTACGGGATTTCAATGACGGTCGTTTTTGTTCCTTTACGAGATTTCAGTGACAGTCGGTTTTGTTTCTTTACGAGATTTCAATGACGGTAGTTTTTTTTCCTTTACGGGATTACGGGATTTCAATGACGGTCGGTTTTGTTCCTTTAAGAGATTTCAATGACGGTCGGTTTTGTTCCTTTACGAGATTTTAATGACGGTCGGTTTTTTTCCTTTACGAGATTTCAATGACGGTCGGTTTTGTTCCTTTACGAGATTTCAATGACGGTCATTTTTTTTCCTTTACAAGATTTCAATGACGGTCTTTTTTTTTTCCTTTACGAGATTTCAATGACGGTCGGTTTTGTTCCTTTACTAGATTTCAATGACGGTCGGTTTTGTTCCTTTACGGGATTTCAGTAACGGTCGGTTTTGTTCCTTTACGAGATTTCAGTGACGGTCGGTTATGTTCCTTTACGAGATTTCAGTGGCGGTCGGTTTTGTTCCTTTACGAGATTTCAATGACTGTCGGTTTTGTTCCTTTACGAGATTTCAGTGGCGGTCGGTTTTGTTCCTTTACGAGATTTCAGTGGCGGTCGGTTTTGTTACTTTACGAGATTTCAATGACTGTCGGTTTTGTTCCTTTACAGGATTTCAGTGGCGGTCGGTTTTGTTCCTTTACGAGATTTCAATGACGGTCGGTTTTGTTCCTTTACGAGATTTCAGTGGCGGTCGGTTTTGTTCCTTTACAGGATTTCAATGACAGTCGGTTTTGTTCCTTCACGAGATTTCAATGACGGTCGGTTTTGTTCCTTTACGAGATTTCAATGACGGTCGGTTTTGTTCCTTTACGAGATTTCAGTGGCGGTCGGTTTTGTTCCTTTACAAGATTTCAATGACGGTCGGTTTTGTTACTTTACGAGATTTCAGTGGCGGTCGGTTTTGTTACTTTACGAGATTTCAATGACTGTCGGTTTTGTTCCTTTACAGGATTTCAGTGGCGGTCGGTTTTGTTCCTTTACGAGATTTCAATGACGGTCGGTTTTGTTCCTTTACGAGATTTCAGTGGCGGTCGGTTTTGTTCCTTTACAGGATTTCAATGACGGTCGGTTTTGTTCCTTCACGAGATTTCAATGGCGGTCGGTTTTGTTCCTTTACGAGATTTCAATGACGGTCGGTTTTGTTCCTTTACGAGATTTCAATGGCGGTCGGTTTTCTTCCTTTACGAGATTTCAGTGGCGGTCGGTTTTGTTCCTTTACGAGATTTCAATGACGGTCGGTTTTGTTCCTTTACGAGATTTCAGTGACGGTCGGTTTTGTTCCTTTACGAGATTTCAATGACGGTCGGTTTTGTTACTTTACGAGATTTCAGTGGCGGTCGGTTTTGTTCCTTTACGAGATTTCAATGACGGTCGGTTTTGTTCCTTTACGAGATTTCAATGACGGTAGTTTTTTTTCCTTTACGGGATTTCAATGACGGTCGTTTTTGTTCCTTTACGAGATTTCAGTGACAGTTGGTTTTGTTTCTTTACGAGATTTCAATGACGGTAGTTTTTTTTCCTTTACGGGATTACGGGATTTCAATGTCGGTCGGTTTTGTTCCTTTAAGAGATTTCAATGACGGTCGGTTTTGTTCCTTTACGAGATTTTAATGACGGTCGGTTTTGTTCCTTTACGAGATTTCAATGACGGTCGGTTTTGTTCCTTTACGAGATTTCAATGACGGTCATTTTTTTTCCTTTACAAGATTTCAATGATGGTCTTTTTTTTTCCTTTACGAGATTTCAATGATGGTCGGTTTTGTTCCTTTACTAGATTTCAATGACGGTCGGTTTTGTTCCTTTACGGGATTTCAATGACGGTCGGTTTTGTTCCTTTACGGGATTTCAGTGACGGTCGGTTTTGTTCCTTTACGAGATTTCAGTGACGGTCGGTTTTATTCCTTTACGAGATTTCAGTGGCGGTCGGTTTTGTTCCTTTACGAGATTTCAATGACTGTCGGTTTTGTTCCTTTACGAGATTTCAGTGGCGGTCGGTTTTGTTCCTTTACGAGATTTCAGTGGCGGTCGGTTTTGTTACTTTACGAGATTTCAATGACTGTCGGTTTTGTTCCTTTACAGGATTTCAGTGGCGGTCGGTTTTGTTCCTTTACGAGATTTCAATGATGGTCTTTTTTTTTTCCTTTTTTTGTACTATTGACAATGACCCATGACACTTTTGATTGTCACCATTGTTGAGATTCATGTGCTGATACATGATGTGTTTGTGTGTCATCTTAAAATATTTTTGTGTTTTTTTTTTTTTTAATATTCTAATGGGTTTTGTTCCATTATATAATTTCGGTGGTGGTCGGTTTTGTTTGGTTGCGAGATCTCAATCGGTTTTATTTTGTTACAAGATTTCAATGGCGGTTGGTTTTATTCATTTACGAGATTTCAATGACGGTCGGTTTTGTTCCTTTACGAGATTTCAATGGCGGTTGGTTTTATTCCTTTGCGAGATTTCAATGACGGTCGGTTTTGTTCCTTTACGAGATTTCAATGGCGGTCGGTTTTGTTCCTTTACGAGATTTCAATGACGGTCGGTTTTGTTCCTTTACGAGATTTCAATGACGGTAGTTTTTTTTCCTTTACGAGATTTCAATGACGGTCTTTTTTTTTCCTTTACGAGATTTCAATGACGGTTGGTTTTGTTCCTTTACTAGATTTCAATGACGGTTGGTTTTGTTCCTTTACGGGATTTCAATGACAGTCGGTTTTGTTCCTTTACGGGATTTCAGTGATGGTCAGTTTTGTTCCTTTACGAGATTTCAATGACGGTCGGTTTCGTTCCTTTAGAAGATTTCAGTGGCGGTCGGTTTTGTTCCTTTACGAGATTTCAGTGGCGGTCGGTTTTGTTCCTTTACAGAATTTCAGTGGCGGTCGGTTTTGTTACTTTACGAGATTTCAATGACGGTCGGTTTTGTTCCTTTACTAGATTTCAGTGGCGGTCGGTTTTGTTCCTTTACGAGATTTCAATGACGGTCGGTTTTGTTCCTTTACGAGATTTCAGTGATGGTCGTTTTGTTCCTTTACGAGATTTCAATGACGGTCGGTTTTGTTCCTTTACGGGATTTCAATGACGGTCGGTTTTGTTCCTTTACGGGATTTCAATGACGGTCGGTTTTGTTCCTTTACGGGATTTCAATGACGGTCGGTTTTGTTCCTTTACCCCGCTTGGAGTAGTTCAGACTGCACAGGTTACAGACATTTAAAACATGGCTTTCTGCGGTTAGAAATAATTTGTAACAATATATAATCTTTCTATTTTGAAACATTTAGTAACAATATACACTACTGTTCAAAAGATTGAGGTCAGTAATTTTTTTCTTTCTTTTTTGAAAGCAAAATTAATCATTTTATTCAGTAAGGATGTGTTAAACTGATTACAAGTGATAGTAAAGGCTTATATTGTTAAAAAATTATTTCTATTTTGAATAAATTCTGTTCTTTTTAACCTTTTATTTATCAATGAATCGTGAAAAAAGTATCACAGGTTCCAAAAAAAATGATAAGCAGCACTACTGTTTCCAAAACTGATAATAAATCATCATATTAGAATGATTTCTGAAGGATCATGTGACACTGAAGCCTGGAGTAATGATGCTTTGCATCACAGAAATAAATAATATTTTAAAGTATATTAAAATAGAAAACCATTATCGTAAATTGTAATAATATTTCACAATATTTCTGTATTTTTGATCAAATAAATGTAGGCTTGATGAGCATAAGAGTCTTCTATTAAAAACATTAAAAATAGTAATGAAAAAAATATAGTGATTCCATGTAAGTTGTAAGAACTAAATAAAGTATTGTCATTTGTGATGTGAAACTAACTAACTACCTGCATGGTATGTGATGTAATGTAGGGATTGTTTTTGCCCCAGGGTTACACCCCTTATTTTCTGGGGTTTATTTTAACCCTTTATTCAGTACAGTTTATGGCGACTGTACTGGGGCGTTGGGCGGTATGTGATGTGCTGTAGGGACTATTTTACACCAGGGTGACACCCTTTATACAGTACAGTTTATTGTGACTGTGCTGGGGCGTTAAGACCCACTCAGGCCACAGGTTGATCAGACCCACTGACCTCTCTAACACCTCTTCCCACAGCTACCCAGTCTCTCAGATGGTTTCCCATCCAAATATATACCGGGCTCAACCCTGTTTAGCTTCAGTGGGTGTGCAGGTGAAAGCTTCAAGTTGACCGCTGTAAGGCTTCTCAAGCATCTTTCCAACCATAGACCCTCTTACGCAGAAATATAAATCTCAACAGTGGTGACATGCTTCATGCCGGAATGCATTCTATAACAGACTATTATTAAGTTGAAATTAACTGCATTACATCTACATGATCAAAAAAAACAAACACTCTGTGTAAGGCCTAGGACACACTAGACGATTTTCAAATCTTAACCTTTTTAAAACAGACAGTTTCAACCAATTTTAGGCATTATAATCCTCTGAACGCACACACTAGATGATTCGACCGGACCACAAGACCACACACCTGTTGATTGCAGGAACGATTTCACAGTGACACGAGATCTCACGGAGACTCAAGATCAAACAAAAACAAATGGAGGATAATCGACGTTGTCATCTGGCTCTCCTATCACACGTTGTTTTATCTTTTAACTGATTTCTGCAACACAGTGTGATCTCATGGTACAGTAAAACAGGATTTGTTCTATTTCACAAGGATTATAACTCATTTCAGCTTTATTCACTACTGCAAACGTGTTTGACAAACACACTGTCACAGCAGCCAGTGAAGACAAACATATTGTAAGAGTTAATGGTAATACCAATCACCATTACAGTGACCTTAAATGAAACAAACATTAGCGTTAAACTTCTGTTAATTCTCAATAAGAACTTCTGTAGATCAATGACAGAAATCAAGTCAATCTGGTTAGTAATATATGAAGCTGTAATGCTGTTTGTGGAATTATTTAATCCTCCTCTGCTGAGATCTGGAGAGTCTTTTATCTTCAGTTGATTTCATCTAAGGCTGTAGCTGAAGTCAGTTGTAGTTCTTGTGTTTCTGTTTGTCTCTTTTTTCTGTTCTCTTCTTCCTTCAGTGATTCTGCTTGTTAATGCTAAGATTCTATAAATAATATATAAAGACTTTGTGGCTCAGATAAGGTCCAGTTCAGAGCATTTCTTTGCTCTTGGCTGACATGTGGCATTACTATGGTCTGCTCGTGGCTCAGATCTGGCAAACAGGAGCGGTTCGCTTAAGTGCCATCATTCCTGCGTCTGTGCAGCGTCAATAAAGCTGTGAGGTTAATTACTTTAAAACCAGCAATGTTACCGCCTCGATGCTGAGAAATATAATGCAGCGATTCAGTACCAAAGCTATTTTATTAGCTTTGGTACTGAAGCTTTGAACTACCGGTGCATTAAACTGTTTTATTGCACATCTTCCAGCCAATCAGAATCAAGTATTCAGACAGACCATAGAATAAAGAGATAAAATGTGTGGCCTGTGTGCACCTTGCCAAATGCATGTACATTGTCACATTAATGTTTTATGTTCTTGTGTATTTAGCTTGATCCCAACATCAGTTTATCAGTTATCGTGTTTCTCAGACATCATGGTCCTGATTGCCTCCATCTCGGTTTTGGCCGCTGGAACGCAGGGGAATGTGTTTGCCACCTCCGCCATCAGGAGTCTCCGATTCCTCCAGATTCTCCGGATGATCCGCATGGATCGCCGTGGAGGAACCTGGAAACTCTTGGGATCTGTCGTCTACGCTCACAGCAAGGTAACCAAACACGGAAAACGTGTCTGAAACTGTTCAGTTACCAGACACATTGTGTTGTGCTGCTTCTTAAAAACCTCATTTTGAGGCTTTCAGAAGACATATATGGCAATAAAGGTCATTAGAAGTAAATGCATATCAGGTAATTTCAGTGCTTTTAGAAGTGATATACTCTATGGCAGTAAATGTATTTTGGTTATTACCAGTTTCTCAGAATATCCATGCAATCCAGAATATCCATTGTTACATGAAATCAACACTCACTCTATTAACTTGCTTAATTCATATTCCTGGTCTTATTGTCATAGATTCATCAGTGCATATTATTCCAGAGAAATAATGTAATCTTTCATCTAAATTCAAAATGTAACAATGTATCGCTTTCTTTTTAAGCTTCATGTGCAAAAATATGGCACATTATGGAAATGCATTTTTAGTTGACTTTTAAACAGATATTTTGAGGTCTTTTGATGCCCTCAAACAATGCAGCTGAAACATGATTCAACATTATATAAACCCAATTTCTAAACTGCATAGTCATCAATCCTATTTCAATTGCCCTCCAGAAAAATGGCAAATGGACCAAATATGATTTTGAGAGGTTTTCTGGTTGTGCCTCCACAAGGCACAGAGAAATTGTGCAGAAATTGAAGTTTGAATCCACAGCAGTCATTCTGTCATGTGTCATTTGTCAAGCCCAACGTGTTCTGCTCATTGTTAAAGTGGATTTGAGAGGTCGTAGAACGGCGTCTTTTGGCTCTGTGTGGCTGTTTTGAGGAGAGGAGGAAAAGGCCAAAGTGGGGGCGATGCTTAATGAGACGTCCTGATGAAGTGTCAGCTGGAGTAAAACTGGGTCCGAGTTGAAAGTGTTTGAACTTAGTCTTTGAGCTGCGCAATAAAGCCCCAGCTAACAAAAATGTTCTAAGAACGTTTCACTAATGTTCCATTACACTCTAAAAAATGCTGGATTAACAACAACCCAAGTTGGGTTGAAAATGGAAAAACCCAGTGGTTGGGTTAAATGTTTGCCCAACGTGCTGGGCAGTTTTATTTAACCCAACTATTGTTTAAAAATGACTATATGTCTGGCTTAAAATGAACCCAAAATAGGTTGGAAACACATAATTACTAGAGGCAACAATAATAATCAAAAGGTGAACATTTATTAATAAGCAATTTAATACATGTTTGTTTAATTATTATTCATTAAACAATCAACCCATTTGTTGGGTTAAATCATCCCAATCTCTGGGTTAAAACAACCCAATCGCTGGGCTAAAACATCCCATTCACTGGGTTAAAACATCCCAGTCTCTGGGTTAAAACATCCCAATCGCTGGATTAAAACAACCCAATCGCTGGGTTAAAACAACCCAATTGCTGGGCTAAAACAACCCAATTGCTGGGTTAAAACAACCCATTCACTGGGTTAAAATATCCCAATCGCTGGGTTACAACAACCCATTTGCTGGGTTAAAACATCCCAATCACTGGGTTAAAACAACCCATTCACTGGGTTAAAACATCCCAATCTCTGGGTTAAAACAACCCAATCGCTGGGTTAAAACAACCCATTCGCTGGGTTAAAACAACTCATTCTGTGGGTTAAAACATCCCAATCGCTGGGTTAAAACATCCCATTCACTGGGTTAAAATATCCCAATCGCTGGGTTAAAACAACTCATTCTATGGGTTAAAACAACCCAATCGCTGGGCTAAAACATCCCAATCGCTGGGCTAAAACATCCCAATCACTGGGTTAAAACAACCCAACCGCTGGGTTAAAATAACCTATTCATCCATTTTCAACTCAACTTGGGTTGTTTTTAACCCAGCATTTTTTTTAGAGTGTAAGTAATGAAAACGCTAGTTTTCTTGGTTATTTGAATGTTAGAGAAAACATTAAGGGAATATTTCATTTGCAAACACTATGAGAATGTTACTCTTGAATGTTCTTACAGGTAGTAAGTAATAACCGTTAAAACAAAACAACTAAAATGTTTCAAAAACGTTCCATGAACGATGTATAAATAACGTTTTTGTGCTAAAATGTTTTGAGAATGTTATTGCAGACCAGATAACTTTGAACAAACATTCTATTAGTTACTAGAAGAACGTTTGTTCATAACTTTGAGAGAACGTTCTGAGAACGTTCCCTGTTAGATAAAGGAATGATGAGGGTGCTGCTTGACTTCATAGAGCTCAATGCATTTGGGAACGTTAATGCAACTCAATCCACACTTAATGGAGTAAAAAAAATAAACATTTCTAGAAATAGTTTGCTTGTATTCCATTCCTCAAGTTGCAGAGAGAATCAATTTTTAGCTCGGCTCATTATTTTGTGGTTCCTCAGCAGTTTCCTGACCTGTGAAAACACACAGGGAACATCAGCTGTTGTCTTGGTGATGAAAACACATTTTTTTTAAAACAAACACACATTATATATTTTGCACGTTGACAGTAAACATGCTGAAATATAAATTAGTTTTAAAGGAGTTGCATGCTAGCAGGGTGACGTGAGGAAAGGATAGCCGTCTGTGAAATAACAGCATTAGTTTAATTAATAATTCATGCCGGGTATATTAAACGGAAGAGGAAAAGGTTATTTATGTAGCATTGTGAGAAAGATGAAGACTTGATGATATGAAATTCTTTCTCAAACATAAAACTGCCTCTTTTTGTATATTCATTACAAAACCCTTTTCTTTTAATCAATTAATACTTTTATTCATCAAGGATGCATTCAATTGATCAAAAGTGACAGTAAAGACATTTATAATGTTACAAAAAATTCTATTTCAAATGCTTTTCTTTTGAACTTTCTATTCATCAAAGAATCCTGAAAAATAAAATGTATCATGTTTTCCACAAAAATCTGAACTGTTTTCAACATTGATAATAATCATAAATGTTTCTTGAGCAGCAAATCATCATATTAGAATGATTTCTGAAGGATCATGTGACACTGAAGACTGGAGTAATGATGCTAAAAATTCAGCTTTGATCACATGAATAAATTACAGTTTACTATATATTCACATAGAAAACAGCTGTTTTAGACTGTAATAATATTTCACAAATTTTACTGTATTTTTGATCAAATAAATGCAGCCTTGGTGAACAGAAGAGACTTCTTTCAAAAATCTTGCCAATCCCAAACTTTTGAATGTTCAAAGTCTTACATGCATGTTCGATCATTTCTTTGATGTGTTCTGTGTAGCTCTTCACAGACTGACATTATTTGAGTTTTTTGTTATTGTGGCATCAACTAACAAAGTGAACTACACTCGATTCTCTCTGGATGGTCAGTTCTTGCCCAGATTAAGCAGTAAAGTGGATCAGCCTGCAGTCAGAAGTCTGATTAAGGCGTCTTGTCATTCATTCAGGTGCTGTCGTGACTCGTGAGTTCAGCCTCAGGCGATATCTCTCTCTCAAGGGCAAGAAAGTGGGCGAATGCGCTTGCAGTGCATTTTTCAGTCTAAAATGAGTTGCAGTGGCGTAACGTTGCAGTCTCTGTGTTTAAGTGGTGTCCCATTTCTTAGCGTCCACAGGAAGGTGCATTTGAAGGAGTGAAGAGACGCACATGCTGACGGAGCAAAAACTCTGAAGTTGTTTTTCTTTGGCTTGTTTCAGGAGTTGAGCTGTGCAGTGATTTATGGTAGCGGGTGTTTTCATTATTCCCTTTCATATAGTGTATAATACAGCTGTTTGTGAATGTAAAAGGTCTGCAAAGTTTTAAAGAATAAAAGTGCAGATAAATGGAGTTATTGTCTCTTAAAAGAAGGAAGTGATTCTGAACTGCCTGAAACGAGTCGTCAGTAATTCCAGTCTTACTTCCTGCTGAACCTACATAGGTTTGTAACAAATTTGCATAATGCCAGTCTATGGTCTTCATTGGCTGCTGTGAATGATGTCTACTTTGCCCCGCCCACAAACACTGTAGTTGTAGCTGAAACTGTAAGAGTTTGGTTCATGTTGTTGATGTCGAGAAGACGCCGTTTTCATCGCTGCGAATCCACTTTGATTCACTACCAACGGATGAGGATTTGCGCTTGAATTGATGCAGTAAAACCAACGCCATCGTTTATATCACTGTAAACGAGAGTTGACATTCAGATATGGTAATGGGTGTTTGGTTTCTGACCAATCACAACAGACTGGGCCGTCTGACCAATCAGAGCAGAGGAGGTTCTCGGAAAGGCGGGGTTTAATAAGACCGAATCTTTAATCGAACCATTTCAGACACTGTGAGAAAGAGCTGATGCTGCCGTGTATATTATGAGAAAATCAAAGTGTTTTTTGACCTTGGAAGCATGTAAATCTATTGTAGAAGACTCTACAACAAAATTAGGAACCATTAAAGGGGACCTATTATGCCCCTTTCACAAGATGTAATATAAGTCTCTGGTGTCCCCAGAATGTGTCTGTGAAGTTTCAGCTCAAAATACCCCACAGATCATTTATTATAGCTTGTCAAATTTGCCCCTATTTGGGTGTGAGCAAAAACACGCCGTTTTTGTGTGTGTCCCTTTAAATGCAAATGAGCTGCTGATCCCGGCCCCCTTTCCAGAAGAGGGCGGAGCTTTAACAGCTCACGCTTCGGTTGCTCAACAACAACAAAGCTGGAGAATCTCACGCAGCCAAAATGAGGATTGTCAGTAACGGTGTTCAGCCTTACATTGTTCAAACCGGAGTCGACACTGATGGAGAGACTCAGGAAGAAGTTACAACTTTTAGACGTTTCTGAATGGTTAGTGGATAAATTTATGTAGTTGCTGTGGAGTTGATTCAACTCATCGACTAGCATGTGCCGTCATGTTAATCTTTTGTGTTGAATTGACCCTCGTTTGTGAAGCAGTCCGGCGTAAAATGACGGCATGACAACAACACTCTCTTCCTCTTCTCTAAAGCAGCCCAACATGGCCCCGCCCCCTTTGTTGCGTGTTCTCAGGGGCGGGGTTCATGTAAATTTTAGGGTTTGTGATGTCACTAACCTGGGAAGAAGCTCGTTGTAGTCCAGTCCTTAAAAAGTGATTTCTGTAAAAGAAAATATCTCCCTTTGCATTGAACTTTGAGCGTCGTAACTTTGCAGATGTTGTTTATGCTCAAACAGCAACATTACACACTAACTAAAGTTAAAAGCATAGTAGGGTACTTTCATGCAGCTACACTGCATCATCATTCATTGGCTGTTGACTTTTAAGTATGACACTTGATATTGATATTTACTGATCGTGTGCATGCATGTGCCCTCAACAGGAGCTGATCACAGCCTGGTACATTGGCTTCCTGTGTCTGATCCTGGCCTCGTTCCTGGTGTACCTCGCTGAGAAGGAGGATAACGAGATGTTTGAGACCTATGCCGATGCGCTTTGGTGGGGTCTGGTAAGCATTTCGCACTCCCTCGCCATTAACAAATACACGTGAAGTAATGTACCGTGTCCACAGATCTCTCATAATGTGGTCTGAGATCGATATGACTCCAGATTGCATTGGAAGATCATTCCCTTGACAACTCGCTGCTTCACTACTTCCATTTACGGACTGATAAACACTATTTGTTTTCTTGCAGTGGATGTTCTGTAAATGTTCTGGTGTATAAGTACTTCTGCATTGCTGTGTTTCATATATTCAGCTTTATTATATGGTTAATCAACTCTGGCAGCAGTTGCTCTCGGGACTGCAGTGAGTGCCAGTAAAGCTCTGGCGTGATTCCTCTGGAAATAAACCCAAGGACATCAGATAGACTAACAGCTGAAGTTTACACACAGGACGTCTGTGAGGATTATTAATTATGCAGGGATGTTTATCACTCGTTGAGTTTGATGAGATGATATTTCAGAAAGATCACAGAGGAATCTTGTGTGGATGGAGTTCGTGGACTTGCATAATTTAATGACAGTTTTTAATATTTTTTTCTGATTTGCTTCTTGTGTGAGCAGTGCTGTTTAAATCACGATACTAGAAGGACTAGAGATTACATTATATATATATATATATATATATATATATATATATATATACAAACCAAAATTTATTCAGACACCTTGAACATTTCATTCATTAATACAGTTTATTCACTATAGTAATAAAATATGGTAATAAAATATGACAAGATCTCAGAGTTAAACTGTGTCAGAAAAAATTAATCTTAATTATGTCAGATAACACTTAAGCAAAACATGGTCAGGTCAAAGTGTCTGAATAATTTTTGGTTCCAGATTTTTATCAATTTTACTGGTAGTCCACTGTATGAAGAATGTTTGGGTATAATATTTCACAGTTTAATTTATTTTGCTATCCTCACTTACATAAATGAACTATAGTGTCCTGCACCCACTAGTAAAAATATATCAAACATGTAAAAAATGTCTAAATAATTTTTGGTCTGCATATATATATATATATATATATATCATTACATTTAAACAAATTGTACTCCCAAATTGAAAAAAAAGTCAAAAAACAAGAATAACAAAATCAAAAGATAATCATTATATTATATTATATTTATTATATTACATTGCATATTTTATTTCTTTATATATATTTTTTCATGTATATATTTTAGGCTTTATGATAAATTATTTAAATTGTTAAGTATTTGTGTGTGAATATATGATGAGAATCTATCTAGATGCATTAAAATAAGGAACTATTGGAGGGAAATTAAATCATTTTAATTAATGTTAATCCTAATCTTCAAACCTACTGGTATGAAAATATGCTTCGTTTTTAATGCAAAATATAATGTTTTTTGGGGAGGGTGAAATGTGACCCAGAAATCTTAGAGAGCAGCCAATGACGATGATTGAATTACTGTGCAGGAACAGAAATGATTTCATGAGTAACTGGAAGCTGACGGCAGTTTCCCTCAATGTTCCACAGATCACCCTGACGACCATCGGCTACGGCGATAAATATCCCATAACCTGGAACGGGCGTCTCCTCGCCGCGACCTTCACCCTGATCGGAGTGTCCTTCTTCGCGCTGCCTGCTGTGAGTCTCCGGGGAGTCACGAGGAAACGAACAAATAAAGTCTAACAGGCTTTTAATGGATTGTGTGGAGAGAGCAGACTGCTGAATTACATCTGTGCAGTTTATTATGAAAATCCCTCTGGCTGCTTAATGTGTTTTTCTTCACAGCAGTTCTGCTTTAGTGTAAACACATCTATGAATTATGGTTTATCATTTCAGATTTATTGGAACCTTAGTTTAACATTTTGGAAACACTTTACTTAAAGCCTTTATAATGCATTTTAAATGTATGCTTAATGTATGTAATAATGCATTATATCTTTATATGTATAAATAATTATAACCAAAGTCAAAATGCATTGTAATATTTGCAGATTATTGAAATTCCTGAGATCTGAAATTGGTTGTTTGTCATGTTTTTTAATGCATTATACATTCTAAATGAATAGATATGTATTATAACCGTGATTACAATTAATCATGAAATCATACAGTGCATTATATGGCGTAATTAATGCATTAAAGTACTTGTATAATGCATTATATATATAAAGGCTTTAAGTAAAGTGTTACCAGAATTTGGAAGGTATTCTTTCTAGTCCATCTATTGAAAGCCTTAGATATTTCAGAAACTGACCATCCACATTCACACCCAAACAGCAAGTATTCTGTTAACTAAATTGCAACAAAACTGATTAGACTGTTTTTGCTGCCAAAACCTGGTAACTAAAGCTCAAGGGAAACAATAACCCAATAAAAGAGCACTTAAACAGAAGTTTTGACCTCTTTAATGTCGTGACACTCTGTAATAGATGACACGGCTCAGTTTCTGGAAAAACTAGGTCCAATCATCATTAACAAAGTTTCTTTTTACGCTCCGCAGGGAATTCTGGGTTCTGGGTTTGCCTTGAAAGTTCAGGAACAGCATCGGCAGAAACATTTCGAGAAGCGCAGAAATCCCGCTGCCGGCCTCATTCAGGTAAAACACGTCTCCTCTCATTGTCCCAGTTACGTTCAGTGTCTTCAGCTCCGGTTCACTAAGAAAATAAAACTCTTCTAGATCTCTGACACACTTCACAAACCAAGACAGGTGTGTGTCAATAAAGTTACAGCTCACCTAAAACAATGAGGATTCTATAGAAGCTTGTTTCCACCATGAAATAAAAAATAAAAAAGGTAATTGCGACTTTTTATCTCACAATTCTGACGTTTTTCTCAGAATTGCGAGATATAAACTCAAAATTGCAAGTTATAAAGTCAGAATTTCGAGATATTAAGTCAGAATTATATAATATAAAGTCAGAATTGCAAGTTATAAAGTCAGAATTGTGAGATATAAAGTCGGAATTGTGAGATATAAAGTCGGAATTGTGAGATATAAAGTCAGAATTGCGAAAGTCGGAATTGCGTAATATAAAGTCAGAATAGCGAAAGTCGGAATTGCGTGATATAAAGTCAGAATTGCGAGTTATAAAGTCAGAATTGCAAGTTATAAAGTCAGAATTACGTGATATAAAGTCGGAATTACGTGATATAAAGTCGGAATTGCGAGTTATAAAGTCAGAATTGTGTGATATAAAGTCAGAATTGCAAGTTATAAAGTCAGAATTACGTGATATAAAGTCGGAATTGCGAGTTATGAAGTCAGAATTACGTGATATAAAGTCGGAATTGCGTGATATAAAGTCAGAATTGCAAGTTATAAAGTCAGAATTACGTGATATAAAGTCGGAATTGCGAGTTATAAAGTCAGAATTGTGTGATATAAAGTCAGAATTGCAAGTTATAAAGTCAGAATTGTGTGATATAAAGTCAGAATTGCAAGTTATAAAGTCAGAATTGCGCGATATAAAGTCGCAATTGTGAGTTATAAAGTCAGAATTGCAAGTTATAAAGTCAGAATTACGTGTTATAAAGTCGGAATTACGTGATATAAAGTCGGAATTGCGAGTTATGAAGTCAGAATTACGTGATATAAAGTCAGAATTACGTGATATAAAGTCGGAATTGCGTGATATAAAGTCAGAATTGCAAGTTATAAAATCAAAATTGTGAGATATAAAGTCAGAATTGCAAGTTATAAAGTCAGAATTACGTGATATAAAGTTGGAATTGCGAAAGTCGGAATTGCGTGATATAAAGTCAGAATTGCGAAAGTCGGAATTGCATGATATAAAGTCAGGATAGTGAAAGTCGGAATTGCGTGAAATAAAGTCAGAATTGCGTGATATAAAGTCAGAATTGCGAGTTATAAAGTCAGAATTGCAAGTTATAAAGTCAGAATTACGTGATATAAAGTCGGAATTACGTGATATAAAGTCGGAATTGCGAGTTATAAAGTCAGAATTGTGTGATATAAAGTCAGAATTGCAAGTTATAAAGTCAGAATTACGTGATATAAAGTCGGAATTACGTGATATAAAGTCGGAATTGCAAGATATAAAGTCGGAATTGTGTGATATAAAGTCAGAATCGTGTGATATAAAGTCGGAATTGCGAGATATCCAATCATTGTTAACAAAGTTTCTTTTTATGCTACCGCATAAAGTCAGAATTGCGAGTTATAAAGTCAAAATTGCGTGATAAAAAGTCACAATTACCTTTTTTATTTTTTATTTAGTGGCAGAAACAAGCTTCCATAGGATTCTGTCATTATTTACTTATTCTTGTATATTTTTTTTGTTTGTTTATTTTTTTGGGTGGAAAAAAACAAATAGAACTTGTTTAATATTATAACAATCATTTGGTCACCTATGCATCCATACATAAGTTACATTAATGAAAATATATGTCAGATCATACAGTGGACAGTAAACATCTCATGAAGTTGTAAACACAATTCATTTTTCCCAGTATTGCAAATATTTATCCATCCATAGATTTAATGAAAAAGTGCTTAATGAAAACCCTTGTATTGTTCCAAACCATGAATTTTAATCACTGGATGAATTATTCCTGTAATGTATGTTATATTGTAATATGACTGTGATCTCTCAGGCTGCCTGGAGGTTTTACGCCACAAACCTGAATCGCACAGATCTTCATTCGACGTGGGACTATTACGAGAGGACCGTATCGGTGCCCATGTACAGGTACATGCACACAGTCCCATCCTCCATCTGATTCTCTCTCTATCCCAGCATTCCTCTGGGGTGTCACATGAGATCTCTTCAGATGTCTCTACATCGATCTGCTCTCTGACCTTTCAGGCTGTTTTGTGCAGATTGTGAAGGTTAACAGTGCTGTCCACACACTCCCTCCCTGCGTATGGCATATTATATACATCACGCTTTCATATCAAATGTCTAATCAGCAGGGGGTATGCATGTAACACTGAGCCCCAAAAAAGGATGTGCAAATTAATCTCTTATTAGTGACTTTTAAGTCAGGCATTATTATCATTATTAGTCCTTGTATTTCATGTTAGAAGCAGCAGTGATGTTTGTTAAAAAATCATCAAAGCATCTCATCAAATTTTGCCGTGATTTTTCATGTGCATTTCTCTCTCTCTCTGTCCATCTTTAATTTAAGTTCACAGTCAGCAGTATATTTATTAATAGTCCTTGTCAGTTTTTTCTGTCCAAAAGAAGCTCCCAGATTTACATAAGCATTGCGCAGCATTTCCTCTTCACACATCATCCGTGTGCCAACAGCTCCTGTGTGTTTTTCCAGACTCATCCCTCCCCTGAACCAGCTCGATCTACTGAGAAACCTCAAGAGCAAATCCGGCCTCTCCTTTAGGTAACGTACAGTAAAATGGCGGTTTTTAAAATGCTCTTTTATTTTTGATTCTCTCAGATAAATAATGTGTTTATGTGTTAATGAACTAAATTGTGGCATCTCAATACATTTGCATACGACTGCCTCCAGACATTGACATTGACGAATAGTTATACATCATCGCATCATAGCCCCGCCCCCTGGTATCATAGGCCCCGCCCACTGCCGATTAGTTGCTAAAGGAGCCGCGCCTTAAAAACAGATCATTTCAGACAGAGGTTCAGAAGGAAGGTTGAAAATTATCGTTTTTCCACATATATATTTAACATTATAAATGAACAAAGACGGAAAAGCGTAGCACCAGATCACAGTCCAAACCAATGCTTTTTCTGGTGGTGCGTAGATCAAAAGATAAATCCACCTTTTATGGCCTCTGGACAATAAATTCGTTGGAGCTTTTTTGACTTCATTCTCATGTGTGGATCTTTCATTCTCTTTGATCTTACATTATAAATGAACCTCAAGAAACATATTAAAATAATTTTAAAAATCCATGTCGTGACCCCTTTAATATTTGTTCGAAAAGGTAACCTGTTTGAAGGTAGTGTTCAGTTTGTTAAAGGACTTCAAATCATAGCATTCAAAAGTATGATTTTGTTTTCCAACACAGGAAGGAAGCCCAACCTGAACCCTCCCCGAGGTTAGTGAAAATCATATTTCTGAGACACCACAAAACAGTGTTTCTTCTAATATTAAATGTCATTTTTAATGCTTTCTTTTGCATGCATCGTGTCCGTTTCAGTGTCATCAGTTCTGTCAGCACAGGATGTGTTTCAGAGGTGTTGTTTGTGTGCAAATATTTTACCAGTCCAGCGATGCATGTCCACATCAATGAACACATTGTTTACGTGTGCACGTGTGTGTATTAGTTTGACCTTGTTTGTGTGCAGACAGATGTGTAGCGTTTAATAAGCCAAATGCACATCAATATATCCGCCCGCATTTCAACGAAACACGGAAACTCCTGTTCCTCCCCTCCAGGGAAACACCTTATAATAACTTTCATTAACAAACATTATGTAATGCAGGTCAGCAGTTCATTCAGATATGAATATGAATAACAGTACTGTTTGATTGTACTTGTAATAATTTTTGGGAATGTACTGAATACAACTGCAAATACAAAATGTATGTATACTTCCCATTAAATTAAAATACACTCAAAAAAATGTATGATTCATTTTAATACATTTATTATGAATTTGAATTGCATATAAAATTTACATCCATTTAGATTGCACAGTTTTAATGTAAAGAAATTGAATGTGATGCATGTTTGTCAGTAATTCATAAATGAAATGAGTCAGATGTGTTTTAAATACACCCACACATTCTCCTCAAAACATTAGATTCATCCGCGTCCCGACGCACAACCCATGTTAAGATGATAATTCTGCAAATAACTGCAATTGCAGGTTTCGAACAGAGATGGCGACAAAGAGGCAAAACTTACGGACTGCAGCTTTAACCAAATCAGCTAGTTCTTTTTGAATGCAAATTGAATGCGTTTGTCTTTTAAGCCTCTAACACTTAAACCCTTTTACCCTTCACAGTCAGAAAGTGAGTCTGAAAGAGCGCGTGTTCTCCAGCCCGAGAAACACTGCAACCAAAGGGAAGAACTCTCCTCAGGGTCAGCAGCCCCTCCGACGCTCTCCTAGCGCAAACAGCATCGAGGACAGTCCGTCCAAAGTACCCAAGAGCCTCAGCTTTGGCGACCGCAGTCGGGCCAGACAAGCCTTCCGCTTTAAAGGGGCCGCGTCCCGCCAGAACTCAGAAGGTGAGGGAAACCAAACCGGTCCTGTGCGCTTATGCAGTGTTGCCTTCTGTATTTGTACGCTTTCGTCGTGATTTGGATGTTGTAGGTGTTAATCAGTGAAGAAGAGGTCTATTCCGATTCATTTGACACTCATCACAGTTATTAATAGTTGTAGACTCAAACAGCACAAGTCACAGTTGTGAAACACAATATCACTGTAGTTTGTGAACTCGAAGTTGCTTTGGATAAAATGTCAGACAATGAAAAACTAGTAGGGTTGACTTCGGTACCAAGTCGGTGCTGAAATTTTTTGAGCGCTGTATCAACAGATATGTCTGTGATTGGCAATCATCAGATCCGTCTATCAGCAGATATATTAGGGATATATCCCGTGTGTATCTGTGTAAGCGCTCGGTGAAGAGCGTCAAAGATGTCAACATGTTTTTGAAGCATTGATCATTGCAGCCAATCACAGACATATCTGTTGAGTATATGAACACGATGGCCAATCAGAGGTGGTCTTGTGTTTGAGAATGTTTTAAACTGGTTAGGCTTCAAAGACTTTAGATATACAAAGACGCTGCACCCACATTACTTATGAATGGGAGAAAGTGCAATTCACAATATGGCGGAATTAGTCCCGCCTTCTAAATAAACGAACCAATCGCCAATTGGTAAAGTCATCGCATCACTGCATCTGCCATTAGAAGTAACATTTATGGGCCAGTTCATGTCAGATTTTGTTGCTGATTTGAAATATGTAATTTAACTCTTTCCCCATCATTGACGGAATTTTGCGGCTTTCCGTGTTTTCACTGTTATACAGTAGGGGGCGCTATTACACATCTTCTGAATGAGTACCGAATCTCTGGCTCAAAAAACAAAGCGTCAAAGAATTCTATTTACAACATGTTTTTGAAGCGTTGATCATTCTAGCCAATCACAGACATATCTGTTGAGCATGTGAACACAATGGCCAATCAGAGGTGTTTAAAAATGCTAGGGGGAAATGCTGGTATCGTCACATTTTTTCAATTTCAATACCGACTTGGTACCAAATCAGTACTTTTGACAACCCTAAAAACTAAGTGCCTGGTCTTGTGTTTGGGATCGTTTTAAAATGGTTAGGCATCAAAGACTTTGGATATACAAAGACGCTGCACCCACATTACTTATGAATGAGAGAAAGTGCAATTCACAATATGGCGGAATTAGTCCCGCCTTCTAAATAAACGAACCAATCGCCAATTGGTGAAGTCATCGCATCACTGCAGCTGCTGTTAGAAGCTCCGGTTGCCATGAAATATAAGCTCTTTCCCCACCATTGACAGAATTTTCTGGCTTTCCGTGTTTTCACTGTTATACAATAGGGGGCGCTGTTACGCATCTTCTGAACGAGTACTGAATCTCCGGATCAAAACGCAATCAAAAAGGAGCAGAAACAAGCAATAAAAACATTGTTTATGCATGTTGTAGTCTATGAAATAAATGTGATTTTCTCAGCTTTTTGTTCAAAATGTTGCTTTTTGTATGAAATTTACCCACATTTAAGTGTTGATAAAAAAAAGGCTGGCCAATTTTTAAAAAAACGCTGGCAGGGAAAGAGTTAAATGTGAGTGTAACAAGCAGATTCCCCCATTCAAGTAGATAGGACTTGGTCTTGGATGCCCAAAATACAAAGTGACTTTGTTAGATGTCAGAGATCACTTAAATAAGTTGCATTGAGATTTTTAGAAGAATCCTCAGCTTGATTATCTACAGGTGAGAAGGTGTGAAGAAAGAAACTAGATTAATTTAATACAATCCAGATAGAATCTCCTAGTTCCACACATCAGGATTCTTATTCTGTCTTTCTGTTGTGCCATTGCATGTGATTTTTGTATCAGTGTCTGTGTTATTTGTGCATATCAAGTTTATATTAGTATAATCGAGTCGAGTGTTGCACTTGCTGCTAATGTTTTTGTGGATTAACTGTGAAACGAATATTCTTGAGCTAATCATTTTATTAGCTAATATGTGTGATCATTTATTTTAATATTTAAGATATCTAGTTTTATGATTGGTATGAATACGGTATATGATTTCATGACATAAATTATGGCATAAATATATATTATTTTACATACCAATCATAACATTTGGCTTGAATTTTTAGACTGTGTTTGTTGGAATATTTAAATATAATTTATGAAAAAAATCTGTGCTTTGGTTACACTTTCCACAAAGTGCAAATTTAATGAAGTTGTTTTCAGAAAACTTGACCTTTGATTTAAGAATGTACAATTATTATATTGGAAGAGCATAAGTTGTCAGCTGTGAAACTTGATAAATATATGTGACAGAATCACATGGACAGCAGCAGCTTGTGGAAAGGACGACCTTTGTAATCCATGTGTGCGTTTATGATTTTCCCCTCGTTTTTTCTGATGAATGTGGATCCTGATGCTGTCCTTTCCGTTTCTATGTTGGATGCTGATGCTAAAGTGCTCATTGAGATGCAAGAGGAAGATTTGAGACACAGGAACTCTCCAGGTCAGGCAATCCAGATGGGTCAAGCTCCCATATTCAGTCAAACTAACCAGCTTCAGTCACAGCACAACAACCATTCTGCAAATATGCTTTGAGTTTGGTTTTGGTTATATATATACACGTTTTAATATTAATAGCTTTTTAAGTATCACACACAATCATGCTGAATATTAACTTGTGATTTTACTAGTCCAGTTTAGTTCCTTATGTGCTTTAATTGGGTTTCATTCAAAGTAAAGCTCAAACCTCTCTTGACTAAAGCTCTTACTTTGTTAAATATATTTATATATTTTTTTTTATACCCATTTAAAGCTACAGTATATAAGATTTTTTATTCTTATTTGACTGCCTATCTCTCTCAGTACCGCTGGGATGAATTTAAAGAGACTCTAATGAGAACTTCAGATACTCTGTACGGCATCCACATCATGAAAAATATTGTTTTTGAAACTCTGTCCATTAGTTATGAGGGTAAAGAGAGATTAAAGTGATAATTCACCCAAAAATTAAACATCTGTCATCAATTACTCACCCTGTAGTTTTGGGTGAACTACATTTGATGGAACCCATTGACTTCCATAGTATTTTTCCCAAGTCAATGGGGTCCATCAACTGTTTGGTTACCCATATTCTTCAAAATATATCTTCTTTTGTGTTCAACAGAAGAAAGAAAGGTTTGGAACAACTTGAGGGTGAGTAAATGATGACAGAATTTTCATTTTTGGGTGAACTATCCCTTTAATGTACCTGCATTTAAGGATTCAGCTGACATTTGGACAAAATGGCCGCCAGCAGTCAACCAAGATTCTGCGGCCAGTTAACTCAAATATGTTTGTCTGATCTTGATGAAGCTTAGACATATGAGCATACATGTCTTTAAGAGGCCGTGTACCAAATTCAGTGTAACTCAGCCACTAGTTGGTGCTGTAATAAGCAAATGTAAATAACTCACCCATATGTGACCATATGGGGTCACATTACATTTTCGTTTGGGCCTGTATCATGTAAACGCACTGTGCAAACTTAACAAATTTTGGTGCACAAAGACGCCATGACAATCTGAGGACATGCACCAAATTTTATAAAAATACTCCTAGAAGAAGGAGTATTTAAGGAGCTTCATATCTCCAAAACTCGTTTAATAGAGGAAAAATGTGATTTGTTTAGGTCCAGATCATTGTCACTTGTGTATTGAGTACATCACAGCGGTCTGAGGATATGCCATTCTGTAAAATCTTACCTGCTTTAAATGCTGGACTGTCCATTTTGCTTTCTGTTTGATTTTGAACTATTTTCCAAAAGTATAAGTTGAAAATCTGATGTTTTTCTGTTGAAATGTTTGCATTTTTGTATATGAAAAAGGTGCCACTAATGGTCAATGTCCAGTTATCAATCTAATCCTGTTACTAAAGTCCCATAGCTTGTGGAAAATATTCAACATCCTAAAACATGAATATATACAAGATTATTGGGTTCTGGCAACAAATTTGCCATTTTAGCAGTAACAGAGTTAAAGCAATAATTAATATTGAAGGTAAGTTACATTAAAATCCAATCAAAGCACATTAGTAACATTATATTTTCTCTTTGTAGTTGTTTTTACAAACTTCTAGCAATTGCAACTAGTCATGCTGTACTAGTAATGATGCTGTTAAGGTCATTAAATATCTATAAATTGATATCAGATGGTTAGCATATATTTTAATGTATAGTTGAAAGAGAAGCAATATTTAGAATAGCATTCATACTTGATGTTGTTCACACACTTATATCAAACAGTAAGAGAAAACCTTGTCCTGATTCAGACTGCACCTTCACTTGAATGTCATTTCATTGTATTTAAACACTGACACTCTTTGAGTACTTGAACATTTCACATCATACAAGAAAGAGTGTGTGTCATTTCTCTGATGGTGAATGATTGATTTGAAGCATCAAGGCTTTGGATAACTGCACAACAATAATAACTGGTTCACCTTCAGAGAATTTACTAGTTTCAGAAAATTCAGAATGCATTTTATTTTTCATTATTATGAGCATTGTTCCTTGACGTTTCTAGGTTTAAAGCAGGTCTGTTTTGTCGTTGTTTTTATAACCAGCCTTTATTACCATCTCTCCTATCGCAGCAATTGAAGGGTTAATCAGTAAGAGATTATCAATCGGCTGGTCACCACTACAGCCCGTTTTACCAACCCTAGAACTAGTGCTAGTGGATGGCTGCAAACTGTGCTCCTTTACCTGCATGTGAGGAAAACTAGTTAGTCCTGAGGAGGAAACTTGAATGCAATGAAACACCACAGAGCTGTGGAACAACTCGTCAACCTCATTAACCCATTTCAGACCATCATTATTCACTCGAGGGTTTGGAGCTGTACAGTTGTTTTAAGGCTCTGTGGTTTATTTGGCATAATAAGCACAGGTAGATTTATTTTTACACACCAGATGGTCTGTGCTGACAAATGGGAACGCAGGAGAAAGACACTGTGGCCCAAAATGACAGATGCAATCAGCGTTTTGCATGGATATGAGAAACTTGGATAATTTAAGCGATAATGACTCTAGATTAGTTGTTCTCAACTGATGCGTCATGACCCAAAAATGGTTTTTGTAAAAGAAAATGACCCCATATTACATTTAATTCTGGTTACAGGTTTGGAATTGTGTTGGGTTGCACTATGAAACCAGTTGAGAACTGCTGCTGTAGAAAACTCAAGGTTACGTTACATTCAAGTTTAATCAATCACTAGAAATAGTTGAAAACAGTCCATGCAACTGATGTTTCTTTGTGGCCATTAACAGTGTTTTATTAATTCACTCATAGTCAAACAGTTTGTTAAATGAGTTTGACTGGCCTGCTTTGCAAAATGGATTTTCACTGAATCTAAAAGTCTGCTGAAAAAATATTAGTTCACTTATATGTCATAGTGTACTGCTGTTTGCTTATACAGGCACCTCAACAACGTGTTTGGACTTTAAGTCACGTTTAAACATGTATGAATGTCACAGTTTTGAAAAATAAATAGCACATGATTTGATTTTTTATTATCTTTATTATCAGTTTAACTTTGTCTTAAGTGTCCAAATGTGTTTTGGGGTCACTGTATGGCTTTGCTGTATTTTGGGCCACGGTTGTCTCAGATTCCCTGTCTCCTGGATAAGCAGTTATAAAAATGTCTTTGCACTGACCTATCTGCTGTCGGACTGAGCTATATAACAGAGGCTGAGTTGAGTTGAATGGAGGGTTAGGGGGTTTGTGCACTAACTCTAGAGTCCTCCTGTCCGTGTTGTGTTTTTTAGAAGCCAGCCTTCCCGGAGAAGACATTGTTGATGACAATAAGAGCTGCCATTGTGAGTTTGTCCCTCAGGATTTAACGCCGGGACTAAAAGTTACCATCAGGGCTGTGTGGTAAGCAAAGATGAGACAGGCAGCATCACTCAGAAGGGACTTTAATGCTCCATCAGATGTGTAATATTATTGATAATACTAGAGCAGTCTGCATCACATAATATTACCTCATTAACTCAGTCTTTCCTGAATGTAAGTTACAAAACTTGTTACATTCAGTCTTTTGAATCCTTCGTTACATTCACACTTTCATTGCTCAGATCATGCCAGCGACTCTTATTCATGAGATATTTTGAATATTGAAGGTTAGTATCAAACGGAAAAAATATATACCAGTGTCTTGGACTCGGTTCAGGACTAAATCTCACGAAAACCAGATGTACAGGTCATATTTTACTGCAAAATCAATAGTAAAAATAATATGGTCCAAAACTAAAACCATAAATTATTTTCTTTGAAATAAAATCATATATAAAAAAACCTTGAACTTATTTCTCACTTTTATTTAGTTTAACTTGAACTAAAATAAATTCAACTGAAAAAAAAAAGTAACGATATAGACATTTAAAAAAATAAAAAAATAAAAACACAAAATTACTAAAACTTTAACTAAAATTAAAATAAAAACAGGAAATATAAAAATAAAAACTAATTCAAAATATTAACAAAAACTATAATATTAAAAATCAAGGCAACATTTCTCATTTTTATTTGAACTAAAATAACTAAAATTTAAACTGAAATAAAAATGAAAACTAATTGAGAATATTAGTGAAAACTATAATACATTTATAATACAACATTTCTCATTTTATTTAGTTTAACTTGAACCAAAAGAATAAATATACAGACATTTAAAAAAACTAATACAAATAACAAAACACACAACAAAATTATTAAACTTTTAATGAAAATGAAAAAAGAAAATATAAAAATAAAAACTAATTCAAAATCTTAACAAAAACTATAATATTGAAAACGTCTCAGGTTACGCATGTAACCATGGTTCCCTGAGAACAGGGAACTCACACTGCGTATTAACGCATATGGGGAACGAAATACCCACGCCGCCATGCTGAGGGGAGTGCATGCCAAAGAATGGCTGACAAAAAACAGATGGACAATTTCAACAGAAATGTCAAAATCACTCCTCCTACGGGTCTAATAGGCTGTCAGTGACAGCATTCCCTACGGCCAACACCCAAGCTATAAGCCTCAAAGAGGCCCCCAGAAATATCCAGAGGCCTACCAAGGCCGCTCAAAGGCATGGAACCAACAACTTCAAACAGAAGGGGTCCCTTTAAGGGAATGTGGCCAGGGAGCCGAAAGGAGCCCCGGCCAGTCACTTTCAGGGGAGCATAGTCTACCCCTAATGCCACCAGGGAGGCCGACCTGGTCCTACTTTAGTAACCTAGTCTGGCCAGCAACCTGTCTGTTACCTAAACAGAGTCTCTAAAGCACTTGCCTCCAGAGGAGGCATCCAGAAAGAGGGACTGCAAACTGGCAGTAACCAACTCAGACCGGATCGTAGAGACGGCTCAGCATAGCGCTTGAACCCTTGCAATCGAGGGGAGTTACTCTGCTCAACCTAGGATCTACAGAGCGCTTCTTAAACAAGGCACTCTGGAGGTACTCTACATAGGGTCCCTAATGAGAGGCATACCTCCAGCTCCAACAGGAGCTGATCTACAAAAGGAGGGCTTACTAAAAGAATCTCTTAAACCTTTAAGACCAACTCAGGGAGCGAGGTCCTCTATATGACGACCCACACAAGAGAGGGGAGTACCTACAGCCTAAAATACTGATCTACCAGGGAGGTCTCACGAGAGACCTTCCGACCAGAACTGGGGAACGCTGTACTCTAAGGAATGACCCTCAATGCAAGGGGAGTACCAACTAGACTCAACCGAGACGAGTATTGACCAAGCTCAACGCAAGTACCAGGAAGGCTCCTGAAGAGCCTACGCTCTGATATAACTCTAGGGAGTCAGGATACTAACTTAGCTGGAAGTGCTAAGGACCTACTCGACCCAGAGGATCGCCTTCAAGGTGGCCCGCTCGAGGGCCAACTACTTGCTAGCAGATCTAGAATTCTAGGGCTAGTATCAGGGGAGGCTCCACTGGAGCCTGAGCTACCTGATAACCGTCTGCTCAACTCTAGGGAACTAGGACACTCAGGAACCTAGCTCAACCCGGAGGATCGCTCTCAAGGAGACCCAAGGAGGGCCAACTACTTGGTAGCAAATCTAACTCCAGCAGAAACAGCCACTAGAGGTATTGCAGGCTTGAAATACTCGTTTGCATTGCCATAACTAGCCATGTACTCAGCATAACGCTTTCTACTCTTTAAACAAGGGGAGTACAAATCTATGCGACTGGGCTTACGAGAAGGCCTCAGATAGGGCCTACTACTCTAGCTCAACACGGCCACAGGCCCGGGGCTAATGCTCGAGCTCTAAGGGAGTGTGCTCACCTCACCCTGAAAGGAGGGAGTACTCGATACGCTCAACCTGAGCATCACTGGTGATGGGCACATATGGGGCACAGAGCGTAATCTGCTGCCGCGTATGTCCTGCCATATACGTGCACGACCAGAGCTTTCAACGTCGATGCCACTCCAGCCATGCGTTAGTTCACGAACATCTCGTCCGATGGGGGCATCGACACGTATCTAAGCTCCCACAACCCCTAGAGATCTGCATAAATTACATGCTGATGTTAACGGATGCGGGACAAAACGGACAAACAACGCACAAGTAATGTGTGTCATTAAGTGTCAAAAACTTAAACCAATCCTCACAACACTCGAACGTAAAAGAGCACAGTCTGCCGATATTGAGGATGCAAAAGACAACGCATCCTCAAACAGCACAACACTCTCGTCAGCCGCTGAAGCATACGAAATAAACACCTACAAACACTTCAGTTGAACTTCTTCTGTGCGCATTGAGCACAAAAGATTGTCCCTCTTCCCACAGGAAGAGACACAAATGAGAGTGGAGCTTCTTCAGCGGGAAAAGCTCTCACAAAAACATGTAAAGAACTCTCAAGCACTGAACATGCATGCTCTAACAAAGGATGCACAAGTCATGAGTGTCATCAAGCATCAAATATCTATGACGGATGTACACACCGCTTGAAACATCTGCTTAAAAAAGCCATTCTTATACCTCGTTTGAACAGCGTTTAGACAAAACAGTCCCTGAAGACGAAAAGAGGATGACTTGTTTTCTAGGCGCCCCTTATGTGCATTCGGCCCGCACTAGTAGTGACGTCATAGGCTGTCGTCGGCCAATACGATTGTCGTGATTTGATAGACACCGGTTCCCGCGGAGGCGTTCCCCATGTGCGTTAAGACGCAGTGCGAGTTCCCTTTCGAAAGGGAACCAAGGTGACATTTCTCAATTTTATTTAGTTTAACTCGATGAACTAAAATAACTAAAACTAAAATTGAAATAAAAACTATATAGACGTATTAAAAAAATAAAAATGACAAAACACTCAAGAAAATTAAAACATTAGCTAAAAATTTAAATGCAAACCAGAAATATAAAAATAAAAACTAATTCAAAATATTAACGAAAACCATATTAAAAATCAAGGCAACATTTCTCACTTTTATTTGAACTAAAATAACTAAAACTTAAAGATATATATATATATATATATTTTTTTTTTTAAATTAATAAAAATAGCAAAACACAAAATTATTAAAACTAACATTAAAACAAAAACAGAAAATATAAAAATGAAAACTAATTCAAAACACTAGTGAAAACTACAGTAATACTGAAATAACACCGGGTCCTAGAAATAGGAAAGCAAAATACGTTTCCTTCATTCTTTCTTTTTATTTTTGGGGTGAAATATGACCGTGGACAGGCTCTCTGAGATTCACCCTTTTCTCTGTGTGTGTGAAGGTCTTTAACGGCGATAATGTGTGTGAATTCTCTGTCCCGCAGCATCATGAGGTTCATGGTGTCCAAGCGCAAGTTTAAAGAGAGTCTGCGGCCGTATGACGTGATGGATGTCATCGAGCAGTACTCGGCCGGACATCTCGACATGTTGGCACGGATTAAAAATCTGCAGTCCAGGCAAGAGCAGATACACCTCAAATCTGCTGTTCTTTCACTCTTCACACTCAAATCATACATACTACACTAGTGTGTGTGTTCTTGTGTTTGCATGGCTTAGTTTCCTAAACGTCTCTCACTGTTCTCATACCTGTCAGAATATGTACATATACAACACCCAAACACTTCAGAGGCATAATGTGTGTGTTTGAGAAACATTATCATTTATTGAGATATAATATCATATTTTAGCAGTTATAAGTGGGTCAGTAATGATGTGGCACTCATTTTTTATCTCGAAATCTACTAATTTATTTAAAAATAATTGAAAATGCAGCTCATACTTTAAAAAGAAACTGGTGTAGGATTTCACAGAAATTGCTAGTAAATTTCACAAATAATTACAAAGAACAAGTAACACATTGAATTAAACATGAGATTTTGAAGTAGAAGTCTTTTCTTATATATATATATATTTCAATTCAAACACATTTAATACAATTATACAAATGAACATTTCTTTTTAAGACATATTTTTTTACCAATAGTTATTTTTCACTCTACTTTCTCTTCATTTCACTTTTTTACATTTTCCTTTTTTGGTAATACCCACCACCATCACATAAAGTAAAAAATAATAATAATAATAATAATTAAAAATAATTAAAATGTGATTATATATATGATTCAGAAATTCATTATATTTGTAAAAATATTTTTTACTTATACTCAAGATGTAATGAACATATTTTATTAGAGAACACACAAATATTTTATTTTCTGATATTTTATTATTTATTAATTTATTTTACTTGTCATTTTTATAGTCATTAAATAAAAGTGTTTGAAAAATGTATAAAAGTTTTTCAAAGCCATCTGACATCAAAATCATCATCACTGACCCATGAAACCTTAAAAAACAACACTTCTCAGTGCACATAAATTGCTGCCTACCTATTCAAGTACTTCAGTCACGTCCATCTTATTTCAGAGGAATCCTTCTGTATGAATGTGGTTATGATTTCACACACGTAAATATATTCCTGCTTTTATATTTTTAAAACACTAAAGGCATACTTTCACCACATGTTGATCGCTGATATCAGTGCACCGATCAGGGAGCTTTTTATCGTAGTAAACTTCATGAAGTATGTCTGGAATATATTTTCTGGGAATCTCTGGGCTTGTTGTTGTTGGTTTGTGTTTCTCCCCGTCTCGGTCCTGACGTTTGCGCCGTATCACGTCATTCTGCATTGTGCTGTCCTCTACTCTATTTGCTTTGCCAGGTTAGATATGATATTGGGTCCTCCGGGTCCCAGCACCCCTCGCCCAAAGAAGTGTTCAACCAAAGGAACCAAAGAGTCGCCCCAGTTGTCTTCTAGGTTAGGACGCCCCAGACTGCATCTCCCGGGCCTGCGTTAGATCTCTGTCCAGAGACAAATGAAGAAACCTGCTTCTGTTTCAGACTACATGGCTAGTAGAAACTGACCACAAACTCCACTCTTAGAGAAAAAGGCTCTATTTAAAACCCTAGGGTCCATGATTCAATGCCAAAAAGGTTCTATATAAGGAGAGGATTGCATAATACTTTGATGTTTAATGGATTATTTAATTTTTTTTTCTAGTGATAAAGTAGTGGCCAAAAGTGATATTTGTTTTTTTAATGACCCCTACAAGTTTGTTTAAACCATCAAATTTGAGGAAAATATTTTATATATTTTTTAAAAGTATAAGGGAAGAACAAAACACTAAACTTGGTTAAAGTGACTGTATGTAGAATTCAGAAAACCTTGTTATTAGTGACAGCAGTGGCCGTTATGTGAACTGCAGCAGCAACTTATTGCTCATGCACATGTAACACACAAGAGACTGAACGTCATTCAATGCTCTAATATACTCACGGCGAAGGTCTTTTTCGTTCTTTGCTTAGAAGAAAAAATGTTGGAAATATCTTTGCAGCGAACATCCAGATATGGAAGCTTCTTTCCACCATGAAATAAAAAAAATAAAAATGTAATTGTGACTTTTTATCTCACAATTCTGACTTTTTTTCTCACAATTACAAGTTATAAACTCGGAATTGCGTGATATAAAGTCAGAATTGTGAGATATAAAGTCAGAATTGCAAGTTATAAAGTCGGAATTGCGAGTTATAAAGTCAGAATTGCAAGTTATAAAGTCGGAATTGCGAGTTATAAAGTCAGAATTGCGTGATATAAAGTCAGAATTGCAAGTTATAAAGTCGGAATTGCATGATATAAAGTCAGAATTGCAAGTTATAAAGTCGGAATTGCGTGATATAAAGTCAGAATTGCGTGATATAAAGTCAGAATTGCAAGTTATAAAGTCAGAATTGCGTGATATAAAGTCAGAATTGCGTGATATAAAGTCAGAATTGCATGTTATAAAGTCAGAATTGCGAGTTATAAAGTCGGAATTGTGAGTTATAAAGTCGGAATTGCGTGATATAAAGTCAGAATTGAGAGATATAAAGTCGCAATTACCTTTTTTAATTTTTTTATTTAGTGGCGGAAACAAGCTTCCGTATCCAGACGCCGTCCACACTGCTGAGAGCAATGATTCAATGAATATGTAACTATGTCTTGCACGCTTTTTTCTCAATAACAAAATAAAAATAAACAAAAATAACAACGGGCATCAACAGCTACAGATTTTATTTTACTATGCAAAATAAAAATGCATAGAAAGACAAAAAGCTCACAGGAAAAAGCATACATTAACTACAACATAATCAGTTGTTTTAGCATTTGTTCATAATTTCTTTGTATGACAGCCTGGCCAAAAATTATGTCGCGCAATTTGGCAAGTTTCATTGCATTATTACCACAAATAAAACAATCGACTCCAAGCACAACTATGCAATATGATTACAAAATCTTTAAAACATTTTTAATAATATTTGAATAAAGGGTGAAAATGTCAATTTTCCTAGACCGAACATCACTTTTGGCCACTACCGTACAAGCTGCTTAATTCATAAAATTTAATAAAAAATAAAAATTAATTAACTAAAACTAATTCCACAAAATGACCCCATGATGAAGCGCCTGACGGAACCTTTAAGGTTGTAAATAGAAGCTTTTCTTCTAAGAGTGTCTGCCTGAACAATCTAGTCTATTTGAGTTTAAACGGCCTAAACACTGCAGGCAGCTTCTGATAATCAACTCTTAATTGACTTCATGAGCTTTGTTTGTCACGACTGAACTAATCACGAGACGTTTGAGTTGAGAGAAAAGCAGGGGAACCAAATATCACATTTCGGTGAGTTACTAGTCATGTAGCTGAACTAAAACTGGTTAAGCTAGTTTGCCTGCACCGCTGTTTGGAAATGTTGCGGCAGCAAGAAGCAGCAAATGGAGATGCACACGTCCAAATGGTTCTTTCATTTCATTTATCATCGCTGTTTTGGCTTATGCATGTCGGCATGGCGTTATTTCAGGCATGCCACATGATGCACTATTTTTTGTTCTTTTCTTCATGCGGAATCAGCAGGGTCATGCTTGATTCCCAGCGTTCTGCTGAGCACATGCAGTGGTTTTTTAAATGACTATTTGGAGCAAATTGGATAGTTGCAACATCTGATGCTTTGATGAAAACCGTATATAGCGTCTCAGATCAGACGCACCCCTGCTAGTGTAGTACATCATCCTTTGGATAATGTGTCAAACTGATGATTACATTTGCATTTTACTGTAATATGCAACTAAAGATGATGTGATTTCACGTTGACACATTGTTCAAAAATGGCAAATATCAACAGAAAACGTCCGTCTGGAGGGCCTGACTCTTTCTGTCAAATCATCTCTGTCTATGTGTGTAGACACACCCCCTCATTATCATATCCCTCCCTCTGCATGCATTTATTTACATCCCACAATGCTTTGTGCTTTAAGATAGAATACATGGTTTATTGTTTCTTTGATATGAATGTTGTTGAAAAACTTTGGATAACTAACAATGTGATTAATGATCATGTAATGGAAATAGATGTTCGTTTGATGCATTTTGTAACAAGTAAATCAATAAATCAAATTATTTAAATAAATCTAGTGTACTTAAATATTGGTGCATATCAAAAAAGGAATTCTGTTGTGTGTTTGTCAATGTATAATGAATCACTGGTTCACATATTTTCCCCTAAAACAGATCTTTGCAGAAAAAATTATCAAGTTTTTATTCAAGATGTTTCCTCTTTAATTGATTGTTAGAGTGGATCAGATTGTTGGTCGAGGCGCTCCGATAACAGACAAGGATCGTCCAAAAGGAACCACAGATGGAGAACTGCCAGAGGATCCCAGCATGATGGGACGACTTGGGAAAGTGGAGAAACAGGTCAATCAATGTGAAATACACTGATCTCTGTCTGTCTGTTCAAACTAATCAGGGTTTCTAGTGAACCTATTATTTTACATAGAGGTTACATAGAGGTTGTTTCCAAAATAATTATGTTTAAACATGTATCTAAAACTAAATTGTGTAATGTGAAAATTTCAGGGACAGAATACCATATTTAGGAGTTCCAACGTGTAGCTCTGAAACTCTATTGTAATTGTTAAATTTTCCAAGGATCAGCATACTCCCCTAAAAGTGATCAGGCAGACCAAACCGTAAGTCGTAGAGACTTGAAACTTTGAGGGCTGGTATACTCACACCGTCTACAACGTCACCAAGGCTTGCCCCGATCAGCCTGACGGGGGCGCTACAGCGGTCAAAAGTACAAAATGGCTCGTAATTCCTAAACCGTTAGGCATAGGCTCAAGTGTCTTATATCGTTGGAAACCTTGGCTCAAGACAAGATGCATGCCTTGGATTCGACCATCATTCGAAATTTTCGGGTATTTTGGATTTTTTGAAAAACCTACTTTTGCGAACTAGACCTAGGTTTTTGACCCGATCTGAACCAAACCAGTGCAGCGTGATTCTCCGGAGTCTTATTGTCAATAATTGTAAAAAAAAAAGTTTCACTGTCTCTAAGGTCCGCCAAAATGTCTGAAGTGGGTGGAGCCACTTTTATTAAAATGGCTATAACTTGTGAACAGAATGAGATATTTTCACCAAATTTGGCACACCTATGTAAGAGCTCATTCTGTGGTCGCATGAAAAAGGATGTGGCGACTGGCCACTTGGTGGCGCTATAACAGGAAAAAAAACATGAAAATGGCTATAACTACTTCACAGTTAGTCCGACTAATAGGAATGGACTTGAAAATAGGCATGCAGTGTCTTTGTCCAAGGTGTCATGATTGTCTATGAGGACATTGACGTATCTCAAAAAACATGTCCGCCATCGGCCAATGAAGTTTGAGCAGCTATCAGACAAGGTTAACAGAGGCAGATCGAAACAAAATTCGCTGTGCCTGTTTGACTTACGGTCCTAGAGGCCTGTGAGAAATTCAAAAGAAATCGGCCACCGGGGGGCGCCTTCACGTTTTTCATGTGTGTAAAGGATCATTGTGTATCGCGCGATTTTTCGCACACGCCCACCACATTTGTACCACATGGAAAAACTCCTCATTCTGAGAAACTTTGCCTCTAAGACCACCGCTGTCCATCGAATCGTTCATTAAATATTGGAGATTATTTCAAAAACCAACTTTAGCGAACTAGTCCTAGGTTTTTGGCTCAACCTCCATAACCATTAAAAAGCTTTATAAAACCATAAATTTCCCATTGTAAATTGCCTGTATTGGCTGTAATTGTCTTTTCCATCTATGATCGAGATGGTTACAGGCTTGCTAATTAAAACATCAAAAAACTTCATCATAAAATAAATTGGTAATGAGAACTATACTAGTACATTCTACATCAAATGTACGCAAGCAAATATTTGTTTTTCCTTTTTTAAATGAATCACAATTAATCGTTTGACAGCACAGACATGAATAATAATAATAATGAGATACTGAGATCTTCCTCTTTTGCAGGTGATGTCAATGGAGAGGAAACTGGATTTCCTGGTGAACATCTACATCCAGCGCATGGGCATCCCGCAGTCCGAGACGGACGCCTACTTCGCCTCTAAGGAGCCCGACCCAGCGCCTCCGTACCACAGTCCGGTGGAGCACATGGAGAAGAGCGGCTCCATCACCAAAATCATTCGCTCCAACAGCTCAGCTGGCCAGAAGAACTTTGACCCACCGCCCTCAACCTGCGTCAATCACCACTGCCCGCCCTCCACATCCTGGCATCCTCAAGCCCTCCCCGATCCCGGCCAGGGCACGTCTCCAATGGGCGACCCCTCGCTAGTGCGCATCCCTCCGCCTCCGGCCCACGAGCGCTCATCCGCCGGCCACAACGGAGGCTCTCGCGGAGCAGGACAGCATCATTCTCGCGGGAACGCAAGCGAAGATGGACGCCCATTGGCTCTTTCCCAGCAGCAAGCCGGAGCCGAGAGCGACACCTCCATATCCATCCCTTCGGTGGACCACGAGGAACTCGAACGCTCCTTCAGCGGCTTCAGCATCTCGCAGTCCAAAGAAAATCTGGACTTTCTCAACAACGCCTACTTCAGCGGCGTGTCGCGCAGCACCAAAGTGAGGCCGTACATCGCGGAGGGCGAGTCGGACACAGACTCTGACCTGTGCGCCCCGTCGCCCCATTCCGCCACCGGCGACGGTGCCTACGGAGACAGAGGCTGGTCCGGACCCAAGTAAAACTACGAGGGACATTGCAAAGTGGGATTCAACCAGCTTCTAGAGCAAAATGCACGCGAGACGGCGTGTTTAAAAGAGCAGTGTTTCTCTCACAAGCACAGCTCCATGAGCGGAAGAAAAGTGGAGTCGGCAACCGTTGGAGTTGTATCGCGCTGAAAACAAACTCAGAAGTGCCAGCAACGACTTCTGGGAGCCAAGCACTTGTGTATCCATCAGGTTGGATGGATGAGAGACACTGCAACAGTCTTTATCATTTCATATGTGGTGCATTTTCATCTTTTAGAACATAATGGATTTGCACATTGTCAGTGTTTCTGGTTAAAGGGATCGTTCACCCAAAAATAACGCAAACATTCTGTCATCATTTACTCACTCTTGTGTCATTTGGCTGATGCTTTTATCCAAAGCGACTTGCATTGTATAAGTTCATATGGGAATCAAACCCATGACCAAGTGCAATGCTGTCCTATTTGAGCTACAGGAATTATTAAAGGGGACCTATAATGCCCCTTTCACAAGATGTAATATACGTCTCTGGTGTCCCCAGAACGTGTCTGTGAAGTTTCAGCTCAAAATACCCCACAGATCATTTATTATAGCTTGACAAATTTGCCCCTATTTGGGTGTGAGCAAAAACACGCCATTTTTGTGTGTGTCCCTTTAAATGCAAATAAGCTTCCCAATTTCCAGAATAGGGCGGAGCTTTAACAAGCTCACGCTTCGGTTGCTCAACAACAACAAAGCTGGAGAATCTCACGCAGCCAAAATGAGGATTGTCAGTAACGGTGTTCAGCCTTACATTGTTCAAACCGGAGTCGGACACTGATGGAGAGACTCAGGAAGAAGTTACAACTTTTAGGACGTTTCTGAATGGTTAGTGGATAAATTTATGTAGTTGCTGTGGAGTTGATTCAACTCATCCACTAGCATGTGCCGTCATGTTAATCTTTGCTGATAAACAACACGGGGGCGAGTAAATAATGAAAGAATTGAGATTTTGGCTGAACGATCCCTTTGAAAAGTGTCGTCCATGTTCGCTTGTGAATGTACTTCACGACAGCTTGTGAATTTTAAAACGTCTTTAAACCAGGTCACTTAATGTCGATCACAATATTCCCTAAATTAATACCATGGTTAGGAAATTCAAGTACATATGAAATATAGAATATCACTTTCTCTCAAGTTTACAATTTTTTAATACACCCTGGATTAATAATTTGCATGTTGATAAATTAGGAATATTTAGAAAGAATGTACATGTAAAGTTAATTTCGTACAGCTTCTTCAAATGGTAAAAAAAAAAAGCCTATTTTCTGCTAATATTTTTTTTCTTTTCCTAAAGATACTAAACCTTCCAAAGCAATTTCTAAAAACATTGTACATAAACTATTTCTGTAATAACAAAAGTATCCGTTTAATAACGTAATGTGTCTGCTTCACAGCCATTCAGCATATATATATAAAAACATCTCATTTTCTAATACATGCCATCAGAAAACATTAGGGCCAGATGTATACTCTAAAAAATGCTGGGTTAAAAACAACCCAAGTTGGGTTAAAAATGGACAAACCCAGCGATTGGGTTAAATGTTTGCCCAACCTGCTGGGTAGTTTAATTTAACTCAACTATTGTTTAAAAATTACTGTATTGCTTGCTTAAAATCAACCCAAAACATGTTGTAAATGAACATTTATTAATAAGTTTAATGAATAATAATTAAACATTAAACATTTATTAAGTTGCTTATTAATAAATGTTCACCTTTTGATTATTATTGTTGCTTCTAGTAATTATGTGTATGATTTTAAATTTCCAACATATTTTGGGTTCATTTTAAGCCAGCCATATAGTCATTTTTAAAAAATAGTTGGGTTAAATAAAATTACCCAGCAAGTTGGGCAAACATTTAACCCAACCGCTGGGTTTGTCCATTTTTAACCCAACTTGGGTTGTTTTTAACCCAGCATTTTTTAGCGTGTAGTTGAATGATGAAGTTGAACATGAACTAACTTGATTTCCTCTCTTGTTAGTGAGTTGAATCTGTGTACTCACTCATGAAACAGGGAAAACTTATCTTTTGAATGCACTAATTTTACGTGAGAAATGCACCGTATCGTCTTGCCTTCTTCTGATGTAATTGATGTTCTGTTGCCTTTTATTGTTTGTTTTATTGCTTGAAACCATAATGAACAAAAATGTCTGTATGGAGACCGGATAGTCGGCCAGATATAATGTATGTTTCCCTGTAGAAGTCGCCGTACCGTTATTCGCGTCTGTTCTACAGTCAGTCTGAACATCTCCAAAGAGGATAGTTAGTTTACATCATCTCGTCTTCCATGTCGCCTGTGTTCAGACATCCGACAGTCTTTCTCTAACTCACCCTTTTATGTTGCTTATGCTAGACATAGAGGGAAAACCGGGGCTAGATGTCACAGTTTTCACTCCATTGAACATTTTTCATGGTGTGTTGAGACTTGAAAGCAAATTTCTCAATAGACAAAATCATGAAAAAAGCAGTTACCCAGGAAAAATAGTTAATTTACATTTCTGCATTTGGCAGATGCTTATATCCAAACAGACTTATGTTGCATGTAATGTTTACGTTTCATCAGTTCATGCATTCCCTGGGAATCGAACCCATGACCATGGTGTTGCTCTACTGTATCTATAGTGGGGCATGTTGTCACATGTTACAAAAACAGCTGACAGTGAAATATGTAATACTATCTAAATAAAAAGTGTTTTGAACAAACAAACAAAAAAATGCTAAAGAAAGCAAACATTAGTGTATTTGCACTTTTGACTCAAAACCACTTCACTTTGTGACAACTAGCCCCGGTGTCCCTGAACTGAATGCAAAATGCTTAAAATTAAGTAAAAGCAGCAGAATTACTTCCTGGATTCACAGAACATACAATATATACATAACGTGAAGTCAGAATACTGTGGTAAACATGGCTGCACATCTTTTAGCCAAACAGACACATATTGAGTAAAGTCATTGATTCATTTGAGTTGGGTCATGTGACAGATCTGACAATCTCTTACATGTACAAAACAGTACATGTCAATACCATGCTACGTAAATATGCTATCGGATGAGAAGTACCATAGTATTCGCATTTGTACTTGTTTGTAAGAGATAGTCGAGTTCTGCACATTCAATCGGTGAATCTGTAATAGTGATTTGAGTTGAATATCGTCACAGTTGCCTTGCTTAGTTTCACTTTGTTTTTCCAAAGAATATTCTGTATTTTTGCCTTTGGTATCTTTTATAACACTGTCAGGTTTTTTTTCTGTTGTGTGTAAATGTTTACTTGAGGTCAGTTTGGTTCTGAAATGCTTGTGAATGTATTTCTAAATGCTGTTGTTTTGTTTTCTCTGAACAGACTCACAACCTTCACGACAGACATTTTGTAGATCTGCACAAACAGACAAACACAACCAGCTTTTGGGGCGCGAGAAACTCGGAGAGGTTTAAGATCTGAACACACTTACATGAGATTCAATTGAATCTGGTAACGCTTTACAATAAGGTTCCATTTGTTCAACATTAGTTAACTATATTAGTTAACGTGAAGTAACAATGATAAATACTTCTAAAGCATTCTTCTTGGACAAGTGAATGTTAATTTCAATATTTACTAATACCTTATTAAAATCAAAAGTTGTATCTTTTTATGATTTAATGGACCTGAGCTGACATGAACTAACAATGAACAGTTGAATTTTTATTAATAATGTTAATAACGATTAATAAATACTTTAACAAATGTATTTCTTATTATTGTTAATGTTTTAAAGGGTTAGTTCACCCAAAAATAAAAATTCTGTCATTAATTACTCACCCTCATGTCGTTCCACACCCGTAAGACCTTCGTTCATCTTCGGAACACAAATTAAGATATTTCTGATGAAATCCGATGCATAGACAGCAATGGTACTTCCTCTCTCAAGATCCAGAAAGGTACTAAAAACATATTTAAATCAGTTCATGTGAGATCAGTGGTTCTACCTTAATATTATAAAGCGATGAGAATATTTTTTGTGCGCCAAAAAAAACAAAATAACGACTTTTTAACAAAACACTGCTTCGGAGCGTTACGAATCTTTTGAAATTGGCCATCAATAGATATTGTTAAAAGTCGTTATTTTGTTTTTTTGAAGGACTCGGGACGTTTTTGCCGGGAAAATCAAAAGGATGTGACGGTTGACACATGAACCTAATGCATAGACAATGTTCAGGATAATGCTATTCTGTATGTGTGATGCAAAGAAAAGGGATTAATTCAAACTACAGTCTCACATAGCCATATATAGTCTCAAATATACTTTATAATCAAACTATCATAACAGTGTAATTTAATTACCTCATTTGTCGACATGATCCCAGTGAGTTGCAGAGCTGGTTCAATAAATACAGACTGTACAAAAATATAGACGACACACCTCCACTCTCTTCCATTGTAGAAAAGTGAAGCCGCCATCTTGTGTTGATTCGGGACCTGAGTAGTAAGCATGAAGCGTAGCCGCGCGCTATCAAGGCCCCGCCCACACACACTCCCGCCTAATCGCTTAGTACAGTTTACTACAGAACAACTCAATTTATAGAAATGTAGAAATTAAAGTTAAAGCTCCAATCTCCTCCCCCCACTCCGGGAATCGGGTCTCCTTTAGGACCCAGGCGGTAATGCCTGATCAAAAGTTGTTGTTGTGATGTCTTGACTAATTATAACCTATTTCACTATTGTATGATGTTTATTACATTAAGTGCACAAACAACATGCTTGAAATATAAAATAAATGCCTATGTATTGCATAATAAAACGAACTGGAAAGAGATATTGGAAGCAAAAAACACAATTTAATATAAGCTAAGCCAGCAGGCTAATTGGGTAGACGTTTGCTATGCTAGTACATAAGCTAACTAAAAAAACCTATAGCTTCAGTTATATACTAGTATATGAACCATGTAATTTAAAAGACATTAATGGTCATTATAACGCATTTTAAACAATATAAATCATAACGTGATTTCAGGCGCTAAAAATACTACCCATTAAAAGCCAGTTGGGATCACTCATGGTCCTAAAGGAGACCCGATTCCTGGGGGGACTCGATTTCTCACCACAGCGGCACGCTTGGTCCAAACATATCCACATCACTATAATCAGATGCTGCTGTTTTCTCACCGCTGTCATTTTTGTTGTGTTTATTTTGTTACTGAGAGGAAAGCGCACACCACATATTTACATATTCATCTAAACGTTGCATTGGGATGTTCACTGCCAACTTTTTACTTCTAAGCGAAGAATGAAAAAGAACGTCGCCATTAGTATATTGGGGCCTTGAATCACGTTCAGTCTCTTGTGCGTTACGTGCGAGCAATAAGTTGTTGCTGCAGTTCACTTAACGGCCACCGGTGTCGCTTATAACAAGCGTTTCTCAATTCTACACACAGAATCAACGTTCGCATACCATTTTTATAACTTAATGAGAACGTTATCTAAATGTTCTTCGAGCATATTTGTGTTTGCTGGGTTATCGTAAAGCGTTACCATAGATGAATTTGTTATCTGCATATGTGGTGAATTTTTAATTCAGTTAACCAGCAAGACTTACATGGTCATCTGGCAGAACGACCATGTAAGCTAGACCAGCACTAACCAGCGTACACTTGTCTGAGTATATGAAAGTAATGCTGGCTAAGTTTTTCTTTTACTCCGGAAGTGTTTTATTCAAGATGATGGACCAAATGTTTTGCTTCTTGAATCTTATAATTTGTTTGAACTTTGAAGAAGAAATCTTCTCAGAAAGAAGGTTGTCCATGTCTGCGCATGAGTCCAGCAGAAGGAAAGGCCCACGCATGTCACATTATAAGCCTTAAGTTTATTGTCTATGTGTGGTAATAAGTGACACTCATGTGATTCACGCTGATAGAAATGGTGTTTTACTGCTAACACGCCATGGCTTTAGCTAATGTCATTTTATCATCAGCCACCATGCCTTTATGTTTACGGATCAAATCCATGATTGCTGTTTTTCACAAACAATGAGCACTGTTGTCTTTTATTTTTCTTCTCAAGAGAAGCAAATGCTTGCCAGCATGTTCTGAACCGCTAAAAATGCCATACTATATATACAGCTTTTGATTATTATGTAGCATATCCGTCGTGTAGTCACTCAAATCCATGAGCTCATGGGCAAATGTACAATAAACTTTGTATCTCAGAATGTTCAGATGTTGTTCATGTTCATGTCTTTCATCACGAATGCATGTGTTTGTATTGGGCTGTTCACAATAAATCATTCCAAAGCAGCTTCATTTTAAAAGAATAGTATCTTGCACACAGAATATAGGCCTGAAAGATTAATTAGTTTTTGGTTTATGCACTGGCCTGATTCTGGATCAGTCAGAATGGTCATTGTTCTTTGGTTTCTCTTGATTTCTTATGTGACAAAACCTGGTTATATAATTTCACCCTGTCCTTTTTAATTTGCTGCTTGTTTGAGTGTGTTTGGGTGTCATGACACCTTCTGAAACTGAGTTTGATTTTTCTGACCTGAAAAGGATTAGTTCACTTCAGAATTAAAATTTCCTGATAATTTACTCACCCCCATGTCATCCAAGATGTTTATGTCTTTCTTTCTTCAGCCGAAAAGAAATTTTTGAGGAAAACATTCCAGGATTTTTCTCCATATAGTGGACTTCACTGGGGTTCAACGGGTTGAAGGTCCAAATTGCAGTTTTAATGCAGCTTTAACACGATCCCAGATGAGGAATAAGGGTCTTATCTAGAGAAACCATCGGCCATTTTCTAAAAAAAAAAATAAACATTTATATACTTTTTAACTACAAACGCTCGACTTGCACTGCTCTGTGATCCGCCACGTAATCACGTTAGAAAGGTCACGCGTGATGTAGGTGGAAGAACCACGGTAGGGCGAAAAACTCAATCTCATTTTCTCGTCCGACATTGTTGTTTTACCTTTTTTTGTAAAGGTCGTTTGACTTAGTCTTTGCACGTTCACTTTGTAAACACTGGATCGGTACTTACGGCTACGTCACCTTTCCAACATGATTACGTAATGCGTGGCGCATCACAAAGCAGTGCAAGACGAGCATTTGTGGTTAAAAAGTATATTTTTTAGAAAATGGCCGATGGTTTCTCTAGATAAGACCCTTATTCCTCGTCTGGGATTGTGTTAAAGCTACATTAAAACTGCAATTTGGACCTTCAACCCGTTGAACCCCAGTGAAGTCCACTATATGGAGAAAAATCCTGGAATGTTTTCCTCAAAAACCTTCATTTCTTTTCGACTGAAGAAAGAAAGATATAAACATCTTGGATGACATGGGGGTGAGTAAATTATAGGAAATTTGAATTCTGAAGTGAACATACTTTTGTGAGTTTCACCCTATTATTGAATCAATATACATGAAAGAGAAAACGTCATGAATGTAATGTAGTTGGTCCATTAGCAGCCTCTTGCACACTCATGCACACACAGAACATCATGCAAAATGTATGAGTAAAGAGTGTGTGTGTGTGTGTGTGTGTGTGTGTGTGTGTGTGTGTGTGTGTGTGTGAAATAAAACATCACATTTATCATGACCTGCAATGTCATTATCAAAAGTGAGAGGGATATCATGATGGATGCTGAAGACTGTGAAGTCGGATATTGCCGGAAGGGTCTGAAGGTCAAGCCGCAGATGCATTGAATGGATGGTAAGAGTGTTCTTCAGAAAGGCAGTCCATTTTCTCCAGGGAATGAGGTTTAATGTGTGCTTGAACTCGGAGGAGAGAGGTCTGAACACAGAGGAAAGAGGTGATTCTGCTATAGAAATGTCTATTTCTTGCAATGCAACTGATAAAGCAAAATGAAAGCAGATCAACTGTGGTGAGAAGTAGGCACTGCTGGATCTGAGCTCTTCACTAGAAGAAACACTTCATGGATGTGGTTTTAATGGATTTAATATGTCGAGGGAGAAACTGAGCTGAAAATAAAGTGCTTTTGGAAGTTTTCAAGACAAAAAAACGAGTGTAAAACACTGAAGCTCCTCTGAGAGGAGCAGCAAACAGCAGGAACAGAGACGCTTGATCATGCATATCTTGATCCTTCTGCTGTTTTATCCTCCTCAAGGTAAAGTACAGCATCTTCACAGAGTAGGTAATGCGTTCATGCGGATATACGTAGTGTAAAGGTACACTCTGTAACTTAAATAAATGTTTGTATTCGGACTAATTTAGACCGAGCGAAGGAGTAGCACAGTACCTGCGTGACTCGTCATAGACAGAAACAGAGAAGTAGCTCCTCAAGACGCATGCAGTCCCTTTTATTTTTACAGATCACCAGCGTTATAGTCCAACTATTATCCTGTGGTTATAATGAAATCGTGTGGTTGTTGCATTAAATGACACGATTGTTTTATGCCCCTCGCCGAACTAGAACTAGGCTGCAAATCATAAGTGTGCAATGACAAACAAACTCCATAAGGGGGCGTCACACTATCGCTTATGTCAACAGCAGTCTTTGTGTGTGATTTTAGGTTCAGGCTTTTTCTTTTATTAATGTGTTTAAAACCAGCTATATCTTTTATGAATGATTTATAATATTCTGTATAAAACGAAACACCTGAAAACGAATGAATAAGCTTTAACTGAAGGTGACAGTGCAGCAAGCTATTTTTTGGGATGTCACTGACCTATGAACTCTGAATATTATTAGATATTATTAGATATACTAATATATTATTAGTTCTAATAACTATTAGAATTCAAACTACATTTGCACAGGATTATTTTTTGTCTGTTGTCATTTATGAACCATCATGTCATTATTACAAACTGTATATAAATATATTATTATATAAATTATAATAAAGTACACACACACACACACACACACACACACACACACATATATATATATAAATATATAAATAAATAATATATACATTTATATATATAAATATATAAATATTTATATATTTATTTATATATATTTAAATAAATATATATTTTTATATTATATATTAACATATATAATTATATATTTATATAATATATAATTATATATAATATATTAATATATAATATAAATATATGTAATATATATAAAAATACAAACACATATATATATGTACACACATATGTATATGTGTGTGTTTATATATATTTATAAATAAATATATATAAATAAATAAATATTATATAAATAATTATATATATAAATATATATATTATATATTAATATATATATTTATTTATAAATATATATTTCCGTATAAATATATTTATATAAATATATATAAAATTACACACACACACACACACACACACACACATATATATATGTGTGTGTTTATATATATTTATAAATTATATATATATATATATATTTATTTATTTATAATATATATTTATATAAATGTATATATAAAAATACACACACATATGAGCCATAAAAGCCTGATGGATCAAATATGATGCAAAACAAAAACATGTAAACTTTCATATTTTGTCTAAAGGGTCAAATAAACTGATCCATTTTAAAATTATATATATATATATATTTCACATGTCAGGCTTTACACAAAATGACAAATGATTTAATTCACTATGGCTGTTGATGTGCTTCATATTCATATTAATTCTACATTATCATACAACAAGTACTGTGGTGTATGTAAACGCAAAAGAGGAATAAAAAAACTCCATGGATAAATTATTTTATAAAATGTTTTATTTGTTTAATTGGCAGCTAATTGAAATGCATCAGATTGTATAACATGGTGTGTGTGATAGACACTGTCCCAAAGAGAAACATCCGGTAACACTTTTCAAGATCTGATATAAATAAAAATAAAAGTAAGAGTTACAAGTAAGCGGTCATTACTGACAATAACACATGTGGATATCTGAACGCCGAATGAGAAGCAGAAGAAGCACTGCAGATGCTTTCCATTCGCAACAGCGGGTTTCTGTAAAGCGTTCAATGGCATGTTCAAACCCAAAGCAATGCCAACAGAGGAGAAAAACACAAGATAAGAGCTTTAGTCCAGTCGTTCTGACCCCCTCGCAAAGGCTTGGATAGAAAGTCCTTCTTTGGAAATGCCTCTTTTCACATGGAAGGCCTTCAGTTATTAGATTAAGAGTTCGAAAATCAACGTGAGCGTTCATCCGAATGGAGAAACACCAACTTAAAGCAACATGAAGATGATCAGACGTCCCCGTCATCTTGGGCGTAAACTTTCACCAAATCAAACGTGCATCAAATGTTTTCTTAACCACAAAAGGGAAGATTCAAATATGAAGGCAACAGAATGACACACAACTGAAGGCACACGTCACGAGGGTCTGAACGAACGAAACTGAAGTTAACATCACTTACAAATCTGCTGTTTGTTTAATGCATGTGAGCGAACAAAAAAATGACCTTTAAACGAGAAGCAACAATAACATGAAAACAACTAGTACATATTTAATCTGCGCTAAACTACATTATCAAAAGGCCAAAAGTCGGTATATTGCAACTCTCTCCGCTATCATCATCATCATCATCATGCATACAATGTCACTTCCTGTCAACGGCCGCCTGATTGGCTGACTGGGGCGTGTGACACACTGGCATCTCAAGAGGGCACAAAACGGGCATCTCTGTAAAGGGAAGACGTCACGCCACGGCTGGAGAGAGAACCACACCAACTGCGCATTTTTGGAATATACATTATAGAAATGCCAAATGCATCATATATGTAGAAATATATACGGAATATATATATTATACAAATGCACTACCTACCTAGTTAGGAATTTAAACAGCTGGTTTTTAGGAGCACAAGAAATGCATTTGGCTGATAATATGATACTATCAGAAATAACAAATGCATCATATATTATATCATCCAGAAATGCAAAATGAAGTGATATATATGGAATATGTTACAGAAATGCACTAGTTTGGAATCTAAACAGCTAGATTAAAGTCTGATAATATGGAACATGTATAATAGAAATGTAAAGCGTTTAAACTACATTTGTAGTTTCTCTCTCCAGCTCTTGACTTCCTGTTAGCAGCGTTTCTCTGGAATAAAACCGAACACTAGCAAAACCCGACCCGATATTCCCCGCCTGGACGGACGAGCGCAGACTGAATCATGGGTTCATTTGTGCGAGTCACTATTTGGCAGCGAATGAGTTGAATTTATGATTCAGTGACTCGAGTGTGAATCAACAGTGAATCAACATTCCCATGACGTGATTTCAGCTCTGCGAGCGTCGTCCCGTGAGGGAGCGTTTGCATATTCGTTTGCTTTTGTGCTCATTTACTCCGAATCAAACCAGCGGCTACAGGTGTCGTCGATTGTTTTTCCTCCCGCCGTCGGTAAAGTGCTATAAGAGACGCCGAGCCGGTGCGCCACAGCCGAACAGAAGGAATCCTTCGGCTCTAAACATCATCAATGATTGTGAATTCAGATTTCTAGAATACAGAATAAAGTTAAGGCAAACACATTTGAGACACTGAAGGGCTCTGAAATTACTCTACACTAGTAATCTAGCTCAAAGACTACTCTAGAACTCCAGATCTGTTCAGTCGAGCGTTCGACGCGTTAACTCGTTCACACAAACTCGGCGTCCAGGACACTCACGCTATCTGTGGACTGATCGCAAGCCGAGGCTTGTCATATTGTAATATTAAAAATAGTGCAATTTTAGACATTTATATAAATAACTCTAAAATCGTGCTTTTAAGTTTGCTTTTTTTCAGCTTTCCATATACATGTATATATATATTTATATAGTAGCCTATATACACACACATACATACATGAATCTGTGTGTTGTTGGCACCTCAACAAACAACCAACCGCTCTCTCTCTGTCTCTCTGACGGCAAACAAACGTCAGAATAAATGTTTACGCTCCAGTATAAATATTGTGCATCTGATGCAAAACTAGTGATATTGGCATTTTTACAGAACCGTTTTGTACTGAAGATGAGGGTAAAATCACTCAAATTGAACCCTGAAACTTTCTACAATGCAAAAAAAAGATGTTCTTCCTCAGTGTTTTTATCTTGCTTTTCAGCATCTAAACATTCTTAAATTGAGATATTAAGTCTTCAATTAAGTTTAAGTGCTTAAAACAAGAACAAAAATTTATTTTTCTGACTCCACTGGCAGATATTTGCTCTTGTTTTAAGCACAAACTCACTTCATTTTGAAGATTTTTTTCAGTAAACAAGACTATTTTGCTTCTCCAGTAAATGTATCTTGATTTAAGAATGTTTAGATATTTGTGCTGGAAAACAAGACAGAAATACTGAGCGAGAACATCATTTTTTGCAGTGTAAAAGGAAGAATCTATCTAAACCTATTTTTGTTTGTTGTCAGAGTTTGTTGGTACAGAGAGAGAAGAGGACAAATAACATGTAAATATGTATAGAAAGTTCGTCTCGGTCTGAGTGAAAAGGCAAGACCAGAGCAAATCCGGAAGCGGCAGCTCTCGTGTGAGTCTGTTGTGCAACTGCCGTGATTTTCCTCCGTTCACCCTGACAAACGGGAAGCACGATCGCTCATACTAATGCACTGAGATGCTGACATCAACTCGTCAGACCTGCTGTGCTTTCTGTTTGTCTTTGTTGCGGGTGTTTCTGCTGTCCGTGCGGCTGATCTGAATGACGCCCTGCACCAGCAGCGGCGGATGTGCGGACTGAGTCTGTGCGTGGCGCGATAATGACGACGGGTGGTAGTAGTGCCCTATGACTTCACTGTACGCGGGCGGAGCGCCCTCCAGCCTTCCGGCGCTGATGCCCGCGTCGATCAGAGGACTGTCGAAGACGGTGCGGTTGGGAGGCGCTCGGACCGACTCTCGGTTGAGCTCCAGCTGCTGCTCGGGGTCTCGGAGCTGAAGGGTACACGGGCCCTGGTACGGCGGAGGCTCTTCTCCGTCTGACAGCGAGATGGTCGGTGGGAGGTCAATGATGGCGTGGGGAAGGTACGGGTACGTGGGCTGGAAGCGGTCCAGACGCTCACGCTGAAGGTACGACGGGACCCGGTCTGGAGGTCGAGGAGTGTAGACCTGCTGGAGACATGGACACCAGAGTCAAACAGGATCTGGAATGATGCATGTTTTATGGTACTAAGTAATATTTATATATTCTATTTGCATAAATATTATGCACTTTTATGCTAATTTTTTTTTACATTTTTGTTCAATAATATTTTTTAATATTTTGTATTTTGAGGGAATCTTATGATACTAAGTAATATTTATGCCTTCTTTTTGCATAAATATTATGCAATTATATGCAATTTATTTTTACCTTTTTGTTCAATAATATTTTTTAATATTTTGTATTTTGAGGGAATCTTATGGTACTAAGTAATATTTATGCATTCTTTTTTCATAAATATGCATTCTTTTTGCATCAATATTATGCATTTTATGCAATTTTTTGGCATTTTTGTTCAATAATATTTTTTAATTAATATTTTGTATTTTGAGGGAATCTTATGATACCAAGTAATATTTGTGCATTATTTTTTCATAAATATGCATTCTTTTTGCATCAATATTATGCATTTTATGCAATTTTTTGGCATTTTTGTTCAATAATATTTTTTAATTAATATTTTGTATTTTGAGGGAATCTTATGACACTAAGTAATATTTATGCATTCTTTTCGCATAAATACTATCCTTTTTGCATAAATATTATGCATTTGTATGCAATTTTTTACATTTTTGTTCAATAATATTTTTTAATATTTTGTATTTTGAGGGAATCTTATGATACTAAGTAATATTTATGCATTCTTTTTGCATAAATATTATGCAATTTTATGCAATTATTTTTACATTTTTGTTCAATAATATTTTGTAATATTTTGAGGGAATGTTATGATACCAAGTAATATTTATGCATTATTTTTTCATAAATATTATGCATTCTTTTTTTGCATCAATATTATTCATTTTATGCAATTTTTGTTCAATCACATTTTTATTTAATATTTTGTATTTTGAGGGAATTTTATGGTACTAAGTAATATTTATGCATTCCTTTTGCATAAATAATATGCATTCTTTTTGCATAAATAGCAAATAATAAATGTGATTTTATTAGCGTTCATAATAAATGTGATTTATAATGAATGACACTATTATTTACTGTATGTTTGTTTTAATCTTAGACTCCTGTTCTGTTCTGCATTTGTTGTGAAGTGAGAGAATCTAAAATGCATGTTTATATTGTTTAGAATGTTTGTAAACATTTTCATATTAATTCTAAATGTCATAACAACATTTAACTTTGACTTATTTTACTCTGATGAGACTTATTTGTGTTTTTTTCTCTTAACAATGCAATCTGGACCCAGTGTGACTTATTTTCTGTCTGGATGAGAGTACAGAGTAATAACAGCGTCATGTTCTAAGCGTTGCATATAAATGTAGTTATTAATGAAATAAATCATACCTCACTGATGGCACTAGAAGAGCCTGGAGCATCAGAGGACCACAGACTGCCCTCCTGAATAAAACACAGAGAAAAACACATTACACATGATACAGAAACAGAAACAATTTATATTTATATAAGGACGTAAAATATACAATATATTTTTATTTTTTTAATGTACATTAATGTAATTTGCTATAGTTCAATAATAAAGAGACTCTAAAAGCATAATTTCTCATTTCTAACCGTTAACGCTGGTCGTCTCTCACACATTCGGCCCAGTTTCAATCGTCATTCAACTATGATATCATGATGAATCATAATGTGTTCAATAGTGACATATTGCAGTGTGTCATATTGTGAGGTAGTTTATTCTACAACCACTAGATGTCAGGATTTCTGTAGTGAGTCTAGTAGAAGGATTGTGTTCAATTGCTAAACTGTCACTCACTCACACACACACACACACACACACACACACACACACACACAAACTCACACTCACGAGTGTCATGAGTCATTGATAATGTGACCCAGCCGAAGCTAACATTAGCACAGTTACTCCACAGTGATCCAAAACCTGTGAGACGGACATCAGCGTGTGTGAATGAAGCATCGCGGACAGTACAGTGTGTGTGTTTCTTACCGACGGCAGGGGCAGGTGGCGTCTGCGCGCTCGTCCGTGGCGAGAGATGAGAGATCGCGCAGAGAGTCTGTAGTGATTCAGCAGACATGTGATCACCACCACCATCATCATCATCACCACCACGATCACCAGGATCTGAACAAACTCCAGCTGGGCTGCAGACAGACAGAAATATTGTACATCAGACTGAATGCTTCTGTATTCTACAGCAGGGCTTTTACAATCTTTCAGACGCCCACATATGATCATCCCATCCTAATGTTTAAAAGACAGCTATAAGTTATGTAGAAAGACACAGTTTATACTGTAAAAAATAAATATTTATTGTTTTTTTTATATGTATTTTTTTAATAATTCATTTTAAATCTATTTTTTATAATTTATTTTATTCATTTATTGATATAATAAAAAAAATTTATTTCATATTTATTTATTTATTTTGTTCATTTATTTATATCAAAATATTTTTTAATATTTTGCATTTTGAGGGAATCTTATGATACTAAGTAATATTTATGCATTCTTTTTGCATAAATATGCATTTTTTTGCAATTATTTTTACATTTTTGTTCAATATTTTGTAATATTTTGTATTTTGAGGGAATCTTATGATACTAAGTAATATTTATGCATTCTTTTTGCATAAATATGCAATTTTTTGCAATTATTTTTACATTTTTGTTCAATATTTTGTAATATTTTGTATTTTGAGGGAATCTTATGATACTAAGTAATATTTATGCATTCTTTTTTCATAAATATTATGCATTCTTTTTGCATCAATATTCATTTTATGCTTTTTTTGGCATTTTTGTTCAATCACATTTTTATTTAATATTTTGAGGGAATTTTATGGTACTAAGTAATATTTATTGAGTTTTTTTCTACTCACTATAGTACTGCACGGTGTATTATCTTTTTTTTATTTTAATAATTTATTATTTTTGTAATTTAATTTTAATAATTAATTTTAAAAATATTTTTTATAATTTATTTTATTCATTTATTGATATAAAAAAAGTAATCTCATATTTATTTATTTATTTTGTTCATTTATTTATATTAAATTTGTATTTTAATCTACTTTTAATCAGGGATGCAAAGGGCGGCCGGTAAATTTCCAGAAACTTTCCAAAATTTCCTGAAAGTTTCCAGAAATTTACCAAAAATTTTCCGCCCCTTTGCATCCCTGCTTTTAATTAATTTAAATCTTATTCGTTTGTTTTATTTATTTATTTATTTATAAGCTCATTATTGATTTATTTCTTTAAACATTTCCTCAGACCCCAGTTCTTTTGTCATGCTAATAAAGGCGCTTCTCAACATGAGTGAAAACCTTTTTTGTGTCGACACAAAAATACTGTTCAGAAATCAGACAAAATCAAAACCAAAAGATTCAAAAAGGTCTCGAAGGAGCTTCAGGAACTCACGTTTTAAAGTAAAAACAGCACTTTTTTGCTCTACTAATAACAGTTCAGAAAAACTACTAGTTCCAAACTAGACCAAACTTCAAACATTTCATGAACAACTGAACATTATGTACAAGAGGAACATTTACAGACCCATGATAAAAAACACTGTATATTAGACACGCATTTATACACTATCATTCAAAAATTTGGTGTTGGTAGGATTTTTAAATAAATGTTGAAAGAAGTCTCTTCTGCTCACCAAGGCTGCATTTATTTGATTAAAAAATACAGTAAAAATTGTGAAATATTATTACAATGTAAAACATCTGTTTTCTATGTGAATATATAGTAAAGTGTAATTTATTCCTGTGATCAAAGCTGGATTTTCAGCATCATTACTCCAGTCTTCAGTGTCACATGATCCTTCAGAAATCATTCTGATATGATGATTTGCTGCTCAAGAAGTTGCTTCATATTTTATTTTTCAGGATTCTTTGATGAATAGAACAGCATTTATTTGAAATATTATGTTTTATAACATTATAAATGTCTTTACTGTCACTTTTGATCAATTTAATCACTTTAAAAGCGTCTTGCAAAAAACAAAACAAAAGTTACTGACTCCAAACTTTTGTTTACATATTTTTTAAGTCTAGTCAGCATCACAGTTAATGATAAAAGGCGTGGTAAACTGACCTCAGTTGTACCATTTGGTTTGCAACAAGAAGACTTAATAATTGAGAAATAAAAACAACAGTAAGAAGACAAACCAAACAGCCTAAACCTACAACTGTAAAAACACACAGCAGCATCTCTATAAAACACTCGGTCGAATCGCTCAACACTAGAAACAAACACTAGAAACGCGTCGGACGTCAGACTCACCGCTGCAGCGGCTCTGAACACACGGCTGCGAAGCGTCCGCTGCATGAAGCTGCATGATGATTCCACCTTCACATCCACTGGAGTCAAACTAACACTAAACACTAAACTCCTGCGTTCCCACACACATCTCCAGCCCTGAGACGACGGCCGCCGGGGCAGATGGGTAAGTGGGGGACGGGCAAGAGCTCACACACACACACACACAGACGAGGTCTAGACTGAATTGTCTGAGCGAGTCGGTTTTGCATATGAGAACAAAAAGAGTGCGAGACAGCTGATGGTCCGAGGATGTGAAGTACGCCACGACCGCACAGCCAAACACACACACCTCACATTCACAATGACTGACTGTCCACACGACAAACACACGCATGACTCACTAAACAGAGTCTATCATGCAAATCATTTCGGTGTGATGTTAAAACTATCAGCAGTTAAAGCCCATTTATAGGGAATCGTGTCTGTCTGTCCCTCTAATTCAGATTTCATCAGAATCTATAAGAGCGACATCACTTCCTCCAGCGCATCATCACTGATCTGTCATCAGCTCTGGCTTCGGTTCTGGCGTTTCATACTTGCAGGAGAATCAATAAAAGTACAACAACAAAAGCATCAGTCGTATAAGTTTATGAGGCTGTAACGCTGACACTATGACGTCTATTCAAAGAGCTGAAGTGAGCAGCTGATGATGGCAAACACACACACACACACACACACACTCAGGGATCAGACGCAGGGTGATGCAGGGGGTCACGAGGGGTCAAAGCTCCGCCCCTCCCCCGTCTCTCTCTCCAGGGTCAATCCCGGTCACAGTCGAGCCAGACAACACTGAACACACAGACACAGAAGGGAGGGGAGTGAGTGTGAGTATGAGTGTGTGTTTGTTAAAGAGTGCGTGTGTGAGTGTGTGTGAGTGCGTGTGTGTGTATGTGTGAGAGAGTGTGTGTGTGAGGGTGTGTGTGTGTGTGTGTGTGTGTGTGTGCGTGAGCGTGTATGCGAGTGTGTGTATTTTTGTGGAAACCGCCATACGTTTTATTTTTTTAGGATTCTTTGATGAATAGAAAGTTCAAAAGAACAGTGTTTATTTGAAATAGAATCTTATGTAACATTATAAATGTCTTTACTGTCACTGTCGATCAATTTAATGAGTCCTTGATGAATAAAAGTGTTCATTAATTTTTTTTACTCTTTTACTGACCCCAAACTTTTGAATGGTAGTGTATCACAGTCTGAAGCAGCTCAACTGTTTTCAACATTAATAATAATCAGAAAAGTTTCTTGAGTAGCAAATCAGCACAGTGAGTACACACACACACACACACACACACACACACAGAGAGAGAGAGAGAGAGAGAGAGAGAGAGAGAGAGAGTCTGCTGACAGTGTCAGTGCCACAAACGGGCGAGTGGGTGTGGTAGCTGTGTTTGTGTGTGTGTGTGTGTGTTTGTGAAAGGTCATAGGGTGTCACAATTTGCTTGCAAATTTCCATGGGAATGACAAAGCAGAGAGACAGAGAGAGACACAAAGAGAGAGAGAGACAAAGAGAGAGACAGACCCTCTCGCACTGACTTACGAGCGAACCCGACTGTGGGAAACACTCTGACATTATAAAACATCAGTCCTGGATGCTGATTGGTTCTCTACTGTACATTAACTATCTAGACCGGAACACTGTTCCTCTATAGACTATAAGGATGCATATGTCAAATATATTTATCCAGCCATATTCCTCTGACAGATCTAGTCACAGGACTTCACCAGTTTTGAATTAACTAGGACGGACCGGCTGCATACGGCGTTCTGCTGAAGGTTCAGATGTGCATGTTTGGATAAGCAGACGTTTGTTTAGCAGACGAGTGTGTTTGGTCTAGCGGCGGTCAGGCAGCACAGGTGGGCCTCGAAGAATCAGTCTCAACATGCAGTGTTTGTTTGTGTAACGCCGTTCAAACACACCTAGGGCGGAAAATGCGGTAAACAATGCAAACTATGCTTTAATGAGACTGACGGTTAAACTCCTTCTGAAGAATAAAAACTGAATCGTTGTTCAGTAGTAGAGCTGCTCGATGCAAACACACGCTTGATCACATTCCTTAATCAAACAGTCTTTTCAAACACACAGTATCATTATTTCTGTTACACAAACATTATAATTATCACAGAAGGACTGGGATAAAGGTTTATAGTTCAGATTTAAACACTCATGTTGACGGTAGCGATCAAAATAGAGTGAATCCCCTTTTGAAGGTAACTTGACGCTTCAAATAAAGATTGTATCAATTAGAATTTTTCACCAGTAGGTGGCGACTAGGTCATTGATTCATTCATTCAAGAGATTCGTTCAAAAACGCTGATTCATCCAGTAAAGAAACAAGGCTTGTTCGAGATGCATCAGCGCTGTGCAGACCGAACGGCGTATGACATCAAAGTACCATGAGAGCGATTCAAAAGCATAAGGAGTCGTTTGCTCTCCATTCGCTCTCGCGGTACTTTGATGTCATACGCCGATCGGTCTGCGCAGCACTGATGCATCTAGAACAAGCCTTTTATGAGCAAGTCATTGAATCATTTATTCAAGAGATTCGTTCAAAAACGCTGATTCATCCAGTAATGTAACAAGTGAAGTCTTTATGAGTGAGTCATTGAATCATTCATTCAAGAGATTCGTTCAAAAACGCTGATTCATCCAGTAATGAAACAAGTGAAGTCTTTATGAGTGAGTCATTGAATCATTCATTCAAGAGATTCGTTCAAAAACGCTGATTCATCCAGTAATGTAACAAGTGAAGTCTTTATGAGCGAGTCATTGAATCATTCATTCAAGAGATTTGTTCAAAAATGCTGATTCATCTAGTAATGAAACAAGTGAAGTCTTTATGAGCGAGTCATTGAATCATTCATTCAAGAGATTCGTTCAAAAACGCTGATTCATCCAGTAATGAAACAAGTGAAGTCTTTACGATTGAGTCATTGAATCATTCATTCATTCAACCTATTTTTTTTTTTTAAATAATTCGAATTATTATTATTTTTTTTTTAAATAAACTGCAGCAATTAACATTTTATCAGAACCTCTAGCAAATGATGATATTTTATTTTGTTGTCTATTCAGAATAGTGGGAGAATTGTGATCTCTATTTTAAACGAAAAAAAAAACGTGATTTTCAGTTTAACCACAGTCGTGCAGCTCTATTCAGTGGGACTCTGAAGGCTGTCTGACCAGATGTCATTTTGCACCGACACAAACAAATGAAAATAAGGGGACGGTTGGGCTGCAATACAATCAAAGTGAACAAATAAGCAAGCAGCGAACGGAAACACATCAATCATGATATACAAATAAAATTTAAAACACCAATGGAAAAAGTGACCATTGGATGAAAATACATGCGAAATGTTTTCTCAGACTGCTGACAGTGATTAAAGTGCCTCAGAAATAAATACGCTTGTATTTCAGGACACTTTGTCTTCATTCGGCAGGCGTTTTGTGCTGTTTGAGTCGTTCCAGCCGTGTTTGTGTTCGGCTGATGCCAGGTGCACCTTCCTGCCCCGCGGGCAAAATAACATTCCAGCCTCCAGATGAACGGCCTCTCGTTTCAGACGCTGGATAAACTCCAGCCTGGAATGATTCACACTCGTTCTGTTTCTGATGTTATGCGTCTGAGGCATATGAAAACTCAATCTTTTATCATCTGTGTGTGTCTGCTCCATTATTATTCTAACCCAAGTTCCACACACACACACCAGCGTCTGATAGCTTGAACGCAGAACATACGACGCTACATGTTTCCGTGTGTCTCTAGAGAATCCGTCATACCTGTCACCAACACACACAACACTATTAATGTCATGTGACCACGACCAACCCGTCTGACAGCAAGACACCCGTCTGTGTTCTCAGACTAAACAAACAACACACAGCAGTACAAACACTTCCCAGACTCGTTTCTCAGACAATCACGTTCAAACACACAGGACTAAATAGAGCAAAGGTCACGGTTCACTCCGAGCGCACTACTGAGGGAAGGTGGAAGAGAACGAGAGTAAAACTACAGGAGATCAAGTGTTGAACCGCACACAGACAGACACACGGTCTGTTCTTCATAAACAGTAAAACAGTAAATTGTGAAATCAGCCAATGAAGAGAACAGCTTCATAAACATACAAAATAATGAAAGGTTTGTGTTATGGATGCTCCAATCAGGATTTTTGCAGCTGACCATATGACTACCAACTATTTCTTGTCATCATGATCGGCCGATCCCAAACATTCAAGCTTTATATAGTAATATGTAAGCTCTCTGTTGAACCCTTACACCCTGAAGGCATTTTTAATGATTTCAGGGTGTAATGATACATCATTATATCGAGATATTGCAATATAAAAATATGACGATATGTATTGTTTATGTAAACAATATGATTCGCGATACAGAGTTAGACTCAGTTTACTGTATTTATAAAGGTATAATTCACCCAAAATATGTACTCTCCCTCAGGTTCAAACCTATAAGATTCGATCAACTTCCAAACACAAATGAAGATATTTTTTTATGAAATCTGTGAGATTTCTGTCCCTCCATTTAAAGTCCGTTCCTCTAAAACTTAAAAAAAAAAAAAAAAAAAATGACATAAGGCATCGTAAAAATAATCAATGGAGTGGTCTAATCCAAATCCAAGTCTTTTGAAAAACCACAATGGCTTTATATGATGAACAGATTTACAATGACACGCATACTGTAGTAAACACGGACGTTCACATGCTTGCATGACGCACAAAAACATCATGAGAGACAGTGAGTAAATGCAGAATTTCAATTTCAGTTTCGGTGACATTACTACATTAAACTACTATATATATATATATATATAACGATGAATACAATACAATGTATAATAATGCAATATTTGTGGGTCCTGATAATAATAAAATAATAATGATTAAAAAACCTTTCTTCTTTATAAGGCTTAAAATATCACAACCGTATCGTAATGTGAATTCAGTATCGCGATTTGTATCGAATCGTGACATGAGTGTATCGTTACACCCCTATGGCATACTTAAAATAGCGTAAAAATATTATATTATATTATATCAGGAATAGTATTTTAGCCTTTAGTTAAATACGCTTTCTATTTTTATTTCTTATGCATGATATTTTTTATTTATTATGCATATGTTGTGATTATTTTATGATTATTTTATTTCCTTTCTACGTAAAGCACTTTGTGCTATATTAATAAATTTGCCTTGCCTAAAAAAGTTTGTACATTGAGACGTCACTAATACACAATCATGGGAAGAGACGGTGTGATTTCTCTCTCACACACACACACAGGCCTTTATTTCACTGGCTGGTCCTGCCTCTGACCTCTGACCTCTGCAGCACAGACACCCACACAGCTGCAGTGTCTCATATGCTAAATGCTCATTTACATACATCTGAATTAAACTAAGACAGTAATTAAGACTCAGATGAGACTGTGAGACTAAAGTGACCTCCAAAACACACACGAAATCTGACACATGAAAGAACCTACATTCATTTGTACAACTGCAGATGGTTTCATTTAATATCCATGTCTTTTATTTACAAGTGATGTGTGTAATTTATCCTGAGACTAACCAGATATAAAAAGTTTTTTTGTGCCCGATCCGATGTGAGTCATTGAATATTGAGTATATATACACATTGTTTTTCAATTCTCTAAACATTTTCTTGGACCCCAGTTTGAAAACCCCAAGTCTACTACTAGATGTCTGAACGATGCCAAAAGTTCCCAAAGACTCAGTCCAGGAGAATAATCAATTCCCATGATTCAATAACTGGAGCTGTTCGAGGAAACTGATGAACAGTCTGACATACTGAAGAGAAACGAGACACATAGAGCATGCTGGGAGAGCGGACGCGGACGTGACATAACAAATGACTAATGAAGTCAAATGTGTGTGTGTGACGGGGGTTGAGTCGGGCGTTTTTATATTCCCACACACCCCATCTGCTATTTATGACTCCAGACACTGAAAGCGTCTGTGCGAGGTCTCGCTGACAACAAAAGAGCCAAACGCCACGCAAACCTACAACCAAAGACCTTCAAATTATCCGTAATATATGTAGGGTTGAGCATTGACGAAAACTTCACCATTCGATTCGATTCACAAGCTTGTGATTTGATTCAATTATGATCGATATTGATTCATATGGATCTATATCAGGTACACTACGTCAATTTTTCTCAAGCGAAAAAAATCTCTTTGAACTAAAGCTGTAAAATATACAGGAACCCTGTCAGTCGCTACATATTACAGGTTAATAATATGACAAAAATAACTGGATTGATCGATTACATGAGACATGATGATTCATTTCAGTAAGTTGTTCTGTATCTTTCAATATTCCTTCTGATGTTCATTCATGTTTATTTGATGCTGTAACTAGTAATAAAGAGGATGAGATGATCGGTTTCTTTTGATCTTCTGTAACCAACGGTATTTATTATTTGAATTTCGTAATAAAATCGGCATAATTTGAAAGCTGAGACTTTGTTTCATATCAAAGCTTATTGTGATTATTGGATGGCAGGAGCTACAAATAATGTTCAGTGAAGTTTTGTTCATTCACCAACTGAAAACAGCATCTAAAAGATTGATTCTTGGGATTTAAAGGGTTAGTTCACCCATAAATGAAATATGCCGTTCCACACCCGTAAGACCTTCGTTAATCTTCGAATCAGCGGTTCGGAGCGCCAAAGTCACATGATTTCAGCAGTTTGGCGGTTTGACACGCGATCCGAATCATGATTCGACACGTCGATTCATAACGCTCCGAAGCTTCCTGAAGCAGTGTTTTGAAATCGGCCATCACATTATAAGTCTTTATTTTGTTTTTTTGGCGCACCAAAAATATTCTCGTTGCTTTATAATATTAATATTGAACCACTGTACTCACATGAACTGATTTAAATATGTTTTTAGTACATTAATGGATCTTAAGAGAGGAAATGTCATTGCTGGCTATGCAGGCCTCACTGAGCCATGGGATTTCAACAAAAATATCTTAATTCGTGTTCCGAAGATTAACGAAGGTCTTACGGGTGTGGAACGACATGAGGGTGAGTAATTAATGACATTATTTTCATTTTTGGGTGAACTAACCCTTTAAGAATCACTATCAGTTCATCAAAATGACAATTGATTACATGTGAGAAATTAATATTTTCAACCCAGCCCTAATCAGAACAAATGACACTGGACACAAAACTTGGGCTTCAATCACACACATGACTCTCTAGGTTAGTTTAACTTCATATTTCCAGGAAAAGCAGCTCCAGACGTTCTGAAGTGAAGTTCACCTGAGGCTGGATTTCTCCAGGCTTTAGTTCGGCAATCAGCTTGACTTTGAGTGTAAATCCGTTTTTGGCACACCAGCGCTTTCAAACTGCTGAATAGCTGGAAAACAAAGCCGATCTCCTCGCGGTCCTGCCAGCAGACACCAGCAGCATACGGCTCATACGCGAGTAAACAGAGAGTCCAGACCAGCTTTACCTTCACCTGGGCCACTGCCAAACTGGTTAATTATTAACTCACACACTCAGACAGGAACTGTTAATGGATACTAAAATAGCCGGCGCTCAGTGATATGCGTGTCTGCACCTGATAACTGATCACACCAGAAACACCCTGATAAAGACAATGAATGAATGAATGATATATATATCATTCATTCATCTTTTTTATGTATATGTGTGTGTGTGTGTATATATATATATATATATATATATGTATGTGTATATGTATAAATATACTGTGTATGTAAATACAAACATATACACACACATTATATATATATATATATATATACACACACACATACTTGTGTGTACTTACGTGCCAACCTAAATGAATAAAGTTACTGAATATTGCATGACTCAAAACAATATGAGTCAAAAAGATGCAATTTATAATACTGGCGTACTGTGTTTCTATATACTGTAAACTATCTGCATCTGAGCACATACATTTAGCGTGTAGTTTAAGTGTGCGAAGAGATTTGAGCAGACCAGTGAAAGCTGATTCTGATGTAATTCATCATGTACAGTTGTTTAATCTCACTGCAGGACGAAGATGGACACATTCTGAATCACATCCAAACATGTCGGCAGCTTGTGGCGCAAAGAGCAGCGCTATAAAAAAAGCACACAGCATGTGTATGACACACACACACACACACGGAAGATGAAACCCAATGATCTCCTGCCTTGAGCAGCACATGCTTGAGAGACAGACAGATAAACAACCTGTATCTCACGGGAGTGTGTATGAGGAAGTAAGAGGAAAGGGAAAAAACCACAGAAGACTGGGAACGGGGGAAAAACCGGTTTCACAATTTCTCATGATCTTCTGTAACCAGATCCTGATCCAAACCACATACGGTTGAGGCATGTAGCCGCGTGTGACCGATTCTTCAGAAAGATAACGGAGCACAAGCCTCGTCGCCTCGCCTGGCGTCAAAGACAAAACACTGGGATCTGTATGGTATCAGATCGGCCAGTTTCTACTACGCAATCATCACGAAGTAGGGCTGGGTTGAAATATAGATTTCTCTCATTCTGATGAACCGATACTGATTCTTAAATCCCAAGAATTGATCTTTTAGATGCTGTTTTCAGTTGATGAATGAACAAAACTTCACTGAACATTATTTGTAGCTCCTGCCATCCAATAATCACAATAAGCTTTGATACTTTTGATATGAAACAAAGTCTCAGCTTTCAAATTCTGTCACAAAATTCAGTCAATAAATGTGTTTTTGTGTCTCTTCAATGTGTGGTGACAAATCGCTGTTGAAACGATCATCTCTTCCTCTTTAGTACTAGTTATAGCACCAAATAAACATGAATGAACATCAGAAGGAATGTTGAAAGAACAACTTACTGAAATGAATCATGTCTCATGTAATCGATCAGTCAGTGTTTCAACCGCGGAAAGATGCCAATAAAACAGCTTGAGAACAATAATGTCACGTAACGTCCTCAGAAAAGCCATTCAGTGTACTCATAGTTAGCTAGAATTTTGATAAATATATGCATTATATTGAATATTGATTGCATTTTTACTTAACTTGTTCTTCTATAATAATGCATGTTTGAATAAGTTTTATGACAGCCACCATTAAAACGTTTATATTTCAAAAAAACAAATTGGAGTAGAAACATAATTTTGTCATTTAAAAGTTATTATTATAAAAACTGCCTTATGTGCAATTTAAATGTTTGTATTTAAACAGGTTAATTTTACCCTGTATACAGTTTACAGCTTTAGTTCAGAGGAATTTTCTCCCTTGAGAAAAATGTTCCTGATATATATCCAAATGAATTGATATCCAATTGAATTTAATCGAGATTGGAATTGAATCGAATGGTGAATTTTGTGTGGATGCCCAGGCCTAGTCAGAAGAATGACAGACAGCTGGAGTTAGTGAGCGTTTCTCACTCTGCCGTACATGTCACAACACGCGCCAGACGAGTTTCACAGAGAATGACTGAACGCCGTGAGACGGGTGATGTCAGCGGACCGGAGACAAAGCATTGTGACGAAGGTGAGTCAAAGCAGGCCTGCAATTAGCAGCGTGTCCACAGCGATTATAAGGAATGAGCAACCGACAGGATCTCAAAGCCTCGCCGCTGCGCTCCGTCTGCGATCAAGAACATAAAAACATCAAACAATGTTCAGCAGAGAAACCTTGAAGACTCATTTCACCCCAAAATCAAAGTTCACCCATCAATTACTCACACGTGTCTCTCCAAACCTGATATTGTGAAGATTTTAAGCAGCTCTTTCACATATAATGAGTTTGACACGTCTGTCAAGCTCCAAAAAGAACGAAAATACTACAAAAGCAGCATAACAGCAGTGCATAAAGGCACGTTCACACAAAGAACGACAACAATGTTTTAAAAACTATTCACTATTTACACCACATCTATAATGAAAACGACACAATAGGAACAATATTGTTGGAATCAATTTCAGAGCGATTTTTTTTCTTGCTGATGAACGATAAAAACCTTGAAAGCAAATGTCATCCCAGCTAACAAAAATATGTTCCAAGAATAGGGATGCACCGATATGAAAATTTTGGGCAATACCGATAACCGATAATTCTTTATATTTGAAAGCCGATAACCGATATATTGGCAGATAAATCTAAATCCAAATTTTTATATAATTTTTGAGAGCCTGATTACAAAAACAAAAGTCTCACCATTAAAACCCATGTCCCAAACACACAATTATAATGTTCTCATTATGATTTTATGTAGCTTATATGACAGACTTGCGCTGCACATGTTGCACTTAACTATTTTCCTTTTTGAAGTGATTTCAATCATATTTCAAGCAATTCATAACCATCATGGTGAACAGTGCGCATCTAAAGCATCTCAGCTGAAGGAAATAATCCATTTTTTATCGGCTTTAATATATCAGCCAAATTTTCTTATCGGGCCGATAACAATAACATTAAAAATGAACATATATCAGCCGATACCGATATGGTGGCCGATATATCGTGCATCCCGATCCAAAAGCATTTTACTAATATTCTTATTATGAAAACATTATTTCTGAAAGTTCTCTGAACATTCAAATGTCCAGTTTTTTAGAAATGCACGATATATCGGCCACCATATCGGTATCGGCCGATATATGATAATTTTTAATGTTATCGTTATTGGCCCGATAAGAAAATATGGCCGATATATTAAAACCGATAAATAATGGATTATTTCCTTCAGCTGAGATGCTTCAGATGCGCACTGTTCACCATGATAGTTTTGAATTGCTTGAAATATGATTGGAGTTACTTCAGAAAGGAAAATACAGTTAAGTGCAACATCTGTCATATAGGCTACATAAAATTAAATTAAATAAAAAAAATTAAAAAAAACATTATAATTGTGTGCTTGGGACATGGCTTTTAATGGTGAGACTTTTGTTTTTGTAATCAGGCTCTCAAAAATTATATAAAAATTTGGATTTAGATTTATCGGCCAATATATCAGTTATCGGCTTTCAAATGTAAAGAATTATTGGTTATCGGTATCGGCCAATATTTTCATATCAGCATTTTTTCTTGATTAATATGCAAACGTTAAGGGAACATTCCATTTTATCATTCTCCAAACATTATGGGAACGTTACTTTTGAATGTTCTGAAACAAGTAGTAATTTTTTTTTTATTTTTTTTTTTTAAATCAGACAAACTAAAATGTTTCAGTACGATGTATAAATAATGTTTTTGTGCTAACGTTTTGAGAACATTATTAAAGACCAGATAACTTTGAACAAACGTTCTATTAACGTTACTGGAGAGAGCCATGCCAGAACACTCTGAGAACATTCCCTGAAAAACTCACGTAAGTTTAGAGCGACGTGAGGGTGAGTAAACGGCACAAGTCTCCCTTTAAGGACACATTGTTCACGGCTCTTATTTAGCCGTAGGTTTGAAACGCTCAGCTGAAACAAGGCCAACGTTCTGGAGCGCAGCTGTTTCCTCTTCCTGTGCTGTGAAGAGCAGAACACTCAGTCATGTTTCCTCTCTTTAACCTGATCGACGCAGATGTGTTTGTATCAGAAAGCTCTGCTTCGAGCCTCAGAGACACAGTGAACGTCTCACGGGATCAAGGTCGGATAATTAGCAGAACGTCGCCCCAACAGAAACAGGGCAAACAGCAGAGAAAGAGAGACCAGACGACTGAGACTGAGATTACAGTACGAGTCTCTGGTCTGGTCAAGTTTATGAGTGCTGCACAATTCATCGTAATAATAATCGGCTTTGTGCAATTATCAAATCTGTGTGCGCATGCAGTTCCTCTTAAAAACAAATCCAAGGAATCTCATTATAATTGACAACCGCATTGTTTACGTGGGTGACAAAGACTTCTGGTTGGTTGCCAGTTCTGCCCACAACGACTACTACCTCCTGTCAAACCCTAGAGAGACGTGAAACACAAAGGATAAGAGGAAAACCGCAAACTGTAATATCCTGTACTGTCCCATCTTCCCCTGAAGGGATGATCTGGTCCTCCCCACCCCAAACACAACACCAGCTTCAGACAAACAACATTTCCTGTAAGCGAGGAGCTGATCCAATCTGCAATGATGTTTTACGGTGAACGCGAGCGGTTAGTGGGTGGCCTGTCGTGTCGCTGATGCATCAAGACGTTTGCTGAATGAGACACAAACTCATCAGCGCACTTCGGTTCCCGTAAACCTGCGGTGGGGGGCGTCTGTGATGAGAACGTGTCTAATTTGTGTTTCCCGCTAACCATTCCCTGCTTCTCCTGTTTAAAGAAGAAAAAACAAAGCAAGGAAAAACAACGCAAAACCAAAAGAATCAAAAGAATTTTTTGTTGCATAAAGAAAATTAAGCCTATTTTATGATGTTTTGTGTTTGGAGATTATTTTCATGAAAATTAAGCACATTTTCATAATCATAAAGTTTTAATAATCACTCCACAACTATAACAATAAAGACACAGATTTATGATTTTTTTTCCAGCTAGTGAAAAATAAAAACATTGACAGCCAATGTCAACCCAGCTAACAAAATATTTCTGAGTAATGCTGTCAAACGATTAATCGCATACAAAATAAAAATTTGTGTTTACATGTGTGTGTACTGTGTATATTTATTATGTATATATAAATATATACACATACATGTACATATTTAAGAAATATTTACATGTATACATGTGTATATATATATATATAAAATTTATATTATATAAATATAAATATTTTATATATAAATATAATATATTTTTGTTAAATATATACATGCATGTGTGTGTGTGTATATATATATATATATATATACACACACAGTACACACAGTACACACACATATATTATGTAAACAAACTTTTATTTTGGATGCGATTAATCGCGATTAATCGTTTGACAGCACTAGTTCTTATTAACATTCTTATTAAGTTACGAAAACATTATTTCTGAAAGTTCTCTGAACATTAAAAACATTTTTTAAATGTTTTAAAAACGTTTTTCCTGGCTAAGCGAACGTTAAGGAAAGATTCCAAACATTATGGAAACGTTACTTTTGAATGTTCTCCGAACGTTCTGAAACTAGTAGTAACATTAAAAAATGTAACATTTAGACGAATGTCCAACTGAAACATTTCAGGAAAAAAAACGATGTATAAATAATATTTTTGTGCTAACATTTTGTGAACATTATTAAAAACCAGACTCTGAACGAACATTCTATTAATGTTACTGGAAGAACGTTTGTTCACAACTTGAAGAGAACCTTGCCAGAACGTTCAGAGGACATTCCCTGTTAGCGGAGAATGTCACCATACCAAAAACTTTTGTAATCAAGAGAATTTCTTGTTGCATTTTGTTAAGCATCCTCGTAAACACAATCGGTTATATCTTAAGTGAATGTAAACAGTTGAGAAAAAAAACATGCGTGTGTATCAGTATATTGGATTCGTGCAGCTCTTAAAGTGACAGCAGCCTAATAAATCTGCTGCAGTCATTATTGTTAATCAAACAACAAAAGACAAAGATAAAATCACTCACTGCTCCTGAATGAATAACTTTTGTAGTTTTAATAAGGATTTGTTTATATTTAATGTATACGGCAGTGTTATTTTACATTTGATTACTTTATTCGTTCGTTTCTGTTGTTGTCTATTACTTATCTGAATACCACTGTTAGTACATCTTCCTGAAAAACCTATTTAATTAGTATTTTTATTCTGTTGTATTTTTTGTTGGTTTTGTTTGTAATTAGTTTCTTTGTTTTTATTGTATTGCTGACTATTTACTTGTCTTCTGTCACTGTTTTGAGTACTTTCATTAATTAACCTATTAGTAGGGATGAACCGATATAAAAATTTTGGCCGATACCGATAATTCTTTATATTTGAAAGCCGATAACCGATATATTGGCCGATAAATCTAAATCCAAATTTTTATATAATTTTTGAGAGCCTGATTACAAAGACAAAAGTCTCACCATTAAAAATCATGTCCCAAGCACACAATTATAATGTTCTCGTTATAATATTATGTAGCCTATATGACAGACTTGTATGACAGACTGTATTTTCCTTTTTGAAGTGATTTCAATCATATTTCAAGCAATTCATAACCATCATGGTGAACAGTGCGCATCTGAAGTGTCTCAGCTGAAGGAAATAATCCATTATTTATCAGCTTTAATATATCGGCCAAATTTTCTTATCAGGCCGATAACGATAACATTAAAATGATCATATATCGGCTGATACAGATATGATGGTTGATATATTGCGCATCCCTACCTATTAGCTATTTTTTGCTGAAGTTTCGATAATTGTGAAATCTCACTGACATTTAAATCTACTCATATCATTAATAAGACTTTGATCATATCACCCACCAATAATCGTGATTTCAAAATCTCAATACTGTAACACAGTGATTTTAAATGTAAACCAGCATGTATAAAAGGCAGAACATTTAAAATAATAACACTTCATTCAACATGAGATGAAGGGTTTATTTGCATCTGAAATTAATGCAAAACATCTTAAAGATCCTAAAAACAGGCTTCATTTTATGCATGCACAATGTTATAATTTCAATTCAAGTTTATTTTTGTTTATTTGCATACAAGTTCATTATGTGGTTAGTAAATGTCATGTATTCAGTTAAGCAGACCTGTGCTCATAATGATTACAATATAGGAAAGTTCTGCATGTTTTCTTTTGTACTTTGACATTTCTATTTGTCTTTCTTTATTGAACTTTCTCTTTCATGTTCACAGAAGCCAGGAGAGATTCAGTGATAGACAGACATGTCTGAGAGACAGTGACGTATGTCTATCCCTGAATCTCTTGGCTTCTGTGACCGTGAATGAAGCGAGCGAGATCTCACACGTCCATGCTTTGTCCGGCTTCTGCTTCCAAGAATGAAAAGAACAGAGTCTGTTTCATGAGTCGACTTCTCTGTAACATCCAGGAACATGTTAAAACCTTAAATCTGCTTACAGCACCGTTTCTGTGAGCTGAAACAAACAAACCTTCCATCCCTAAAAAGAAACATTCATTCTGCGTCGCTTGCGGCCTCTTCTGCAAAACTGGCAAAACAATTTGTGATAAGAGATCCTCACAGACAGAAGCAAAATAAAAATAACCAAAATCCTTCCCTCGCCACCCACACTGAAGTAACCAGCTCTGTGCTCGAATCTGGAACAAACTCTGGATCAAACCACCGCCGACTGACTTAAACTTGATCAACTGGATATTTGCCGGAGTGTAACTTTCATTTCCAGAGAACATCAGGTCAGGCGTGACTGTCTGTCTAGACAAACAAGGGCAAGACAACGTCTGAAAACAGCTGCGATTACAGGAACATTATTTCTACGATATCAGAGATGCCCGAAACCGGACAGCAAGTTCTACTTTGGAATTCAAGATCTTTGCAGATCTTTTCCCACGACGCCGGGCGCATATCACCTTGCTGTTTGCTCAGCTTTTTCTTCACAAAAGATTATTTGGTAACTGCAGACAGATTTAGCAAGACGGTTAATCATGCGTCCTCAAATAAAATTCCACGAATGAATGAGTCTGCTGGACAACAGGGGGCAGCTGTCTGAACAATAAGTTAGTCACTACAAATTAAGTATTAGTCGGGCAACTCCCAGCTGAGGATTTTGGAGCAGACAGAACGTCACACAAGCAGTCGACCGACAAGAGCAGAACCACATCCGTTCTGATAATCACAGACCAAACCACAGCAACTGATCAGACCAATATTGACAGCATACTTATGAAAATATGCACATCATTACATCATAATGTTTTCATGTGCATATAGCTAAGGTGGGACTGCATATGTAGACTGTCCCCAGCAATAAAAAAAACTTACAGAAAAGTGCTCATTCTGTTATATAATATATATATATATATATATATATATATATATATATATATGTGGTTATTATAAAGGGAACATCATATTTAGGGGTCCATGTCATCAAAAAGTTAGATAATCTAATGTGAGCTAATGATTATAGACTCATGCTGTCACTGACCGCTTCACCCACTAACCAGATCCTTACACGACCTAAACTAGTCCCCGTCAAAACTTTCTGAGGAGTTTATCTGACTCGTTACCTTACAAATGATTAGTCTAAACAACTAAAGAAGAACATAAACACACTGCGGGCGTGTATAGATGCGAGACGATTCGCTTCGTATCGAGATGATCCGCTGTAGTTTAATTCGAATCGGTCGGCGGTTTACGTCAGGGAAAACTGAGAGAAAACGATACTCACTGATCGCCATACTCTGGAATGAAGTGGATCTCTTGCAGTTACATGTACAGGAGACATTGGTGTGGGTGTCGGTGGTTCCGTTCATCAGACCCATGAAGCTGAACATTGAAAAAAATCTCACGGGGATCGACGAGGAAAAAAGGGGGGGATTCACCGCGCGCTGTCGAATAAAAACATTGACGCAGGCTTTTCCTCTTCCTTCACCGACGGTTCTTTCTTCCCGGCAGTTCTGAGGGCTTTCGTCGCGGCTTTCCTTTAGCCGCCTTCCCCCCGCCCCCGTCCCGCTGTCTGGCCTCTGGACTCCAGTATTCCCGGTGTTATTCCCAGACGGTTTGTACTACTTTCCAGCCGTCTGCGCGCACCTCATTCAAGTCCAAGTTGGCTGGGAACCCGCGGGGGGGCGGCGCTACTGCACTGGGGGCGGGGCTTAGAGGCAGACAGCATCACGTCACTGCCAGACTTGGCCTTTGACTGAGTGCATGAGCCAATTCTGCTCTGCTTTTGATCTCCTAGATAGGAGGACATGCAACAGCAAACAGATTCGCAAAATCTACTGGCGTTCCTTTGTGAGGGATGTAGATTGGAATGTATTTGGAAAATAATTATGTGTATCCTTATCCAGCAGGGCTGAGGAAGTTCACTTTAAAATCCTTCATAATATCTATCCTGTTCATTCCTCCATTTCTGAATATTATGACATTGATGAGACATGCTCTTTTAAAATAAACAATAAAATAAAAACTGATTTAAGTTCCTTTATTTTCAGCCCTACATTAGTAAACCACTCATAAATATTTTATATTATGAAAACAGAACATTTATCTCTTGAATATAGAAAATCACTTTTCATAAAGAAACTATTTCTTCTTGAAAATTTGAGAGAATAAACGCCCTCCTCTGGTCAAACAGCACTTGCTGTTAAAGGGATAGTTCACACAAAAAAATGAAAATTATCCCATGATTTACTCACCTTTAAGCCATCCTAGGTGTGTATGACTATCTTCTTTCAGACGAACACAATCGGAGTTAAAATTTAAAAATATTCTGGCTCTTCCAAGCTTTATAATGGGAGTGAATGGGGGGCGAGATTTTGAAGCTCAAAAAAAGCACATCTATCCATCATAAAATGATTAATAAAGGCCTTCTGAAGCGAAGCGATGGGTTTCAGTAAGAAAAATATCCATATTTATAACTTTATAAACTATAATCATTGGCTTCCAGTACCAGTTTTACACTTCTAATTCGTGACCGGTGTTTTGTTTTGCTCTATTATCCTCTGCGACACACACACACACACACACGCGCGCACACATGCGCAAACGCACAAACACTCACACACACAGACTCACACAAACACACACGCACACAAACACACACTCACACAAACACACACACACAAACAAACACACTAACACATACACTCGCAAACACACACACACACACACACGCACAAACACATGCGCACACGCGCAAACACACACACAGACTCACACAAACACACGCACACAAACACACACTCAAACAAACACACTAACACACTCGCACACACACACATGCACACAAACACACTCACACACACTCGCAAACACACGCGCACACGCGCAAACACACACAGACTCACACAAACACACACACACACAAACACACACTCACTCACACAAACACACTAACACACACACTCACACACACACACGCACGCACACTCACACACACTCGCAAACACTCACACACACACGCGCAAACACTCACACACACAGACTCACACAAACATACGCACACAAACACACTCACTCACACAAACACAAACACACGCACACAAACACACACTCAAACAAACACACTAACACACAACTCACACTCACACAAACACACACACTCGCACACACACACAGAGTAACACACGCATGCAAGCACACACACTAAAACACACACACACACAGACTCACACACTCATACACACACATGCACACACACACACACACAAACACACTCTCACTCACACAAACACACGCACACAAACACACACTCAAACAAACACACTAACACACAACTCACACTCACACAAACACACACTCAAACAAACACACTAACACACACACTCGCACACACACACAGACTAACACACGCATGCAAGCACACACACTAA
>CM077460.1:32818499-32860999 GCA_039654765.1 Mylopharyngodon piceus | reverse complement strand
AGATGAGAAATCCGAGAAAGACTTTCAATTCTTTTGATATTTTTACAAAAGAGCACTAGAAAAAACATTCTACAAAAATTCAAGTGTTCATTAAATCTGTATGAAAAAAAAACATTGCTTCAAATGGATAAAAATTTATGAAATTGTTCCATGTAAATCGCTTAATATGATGCTTTATGCATTTATAATTTTGCATATTATTGGAGAAATTAATATAGATTCAGTATTATTAACATTTACAATATTGTACATATAGTACAGCATACAAAATGGAAAATAATGTGCAAGAAATTGAAAATGAAGAGGAATATAGAATAGAATGATGGTGTAGAGCATTAGACTTTATAAACTGTATTTCAGGATAGAATGTGTGTTGTGTTTTATTTATATGAGAGGCGGCTGCATCATCAACATAAGACAAAATGTAATTATTAAGCCCCATAAATGCAGGAATTAACACCCACATGCCAATTAAGCAGCGGGAGCATCAGATGATCTCCATGGCAACGGGCTTGCGCTGATTGAGATTCGCTCTCGCTCACGTTTGAGGCTCACGAGATGCTTCAGTACAACAGCAGGGTTTGCTTAAATGTCACAATAACATTTTAAAAAGTAAGAATCTAACAGGAACGTTCCGGCAAGGTTCTCTCAACGTTATGAACAAACGTTCTTCCAGTAACTTTCGTTCAAAGTTATCTGGTCTTTATTAAGTAAAATGGGGATGTTAGCCAAACGTTCTTAGAACATATTTTTTGTTATCTGAGAACAACCCATTGGTCAGTCGTTCTTGACCTTTGAGGGATGATGATTGGAGAGTGTGTGGATTGTCAGTGTGTGACTCCTCTCTGTCCTTTCATCCTCACATGTAGAGAAGCTGCTGTCATCCTCCTGCTCTGTGACCTCTGAGTGCTGTGAGGTCGATCCTCGTCCTTTACCTGATCACGTCACTCAGCTTTGATCCTGATGGCTCAAACCCACACACCAACGTCATGCACATGCACATTCACACACACACACACACACACACACACACAAGATGAACATCCAACAGATCAACAGTGCTGACAGAAAGAAAGCAACGCCACCTACTGGGGGAAATCAGTTACTGTGTTCAGCACAATATCTCTTCACCCTGAAATATTCAATTTTACATCATTACTCAGTTTATAGTATTGATTAAACAATTTATAATTTAAACATTTGGAACATCCCTACAACATTTGTATTTGTATATATTGTTGCTCACATGAACTAATTCATGCATGAATTATGATAACCAGTCAGGATTTTTCCCCCATGTGTTTTATTGCTCTTAGGGCATGAAAAACAAGATTTGAACTTTTTTTAAAACATATTTTACAAAGATATTTTCAGATGTCCACTTGAGTGGACAGTATGTGTTTATGTTTTTAACTGAAGAGATACTGTATTAAACATAATACAGTAACAGAATGGATGAATGAAATGATATAAACCAGAGTATATCAATTTACCCTTATTAGCTGATAATTCTGATTAAATATGATTAAAATGGATAAATTTAGCTCTCCTCTCTGAGAAAACCTCAGACTGAAATCTACATTGATCTATTGATGTTTTCAGACTGTGGACAAACTAGCGCTCAGGTGTTTTCAATCTCATCTGAAATGAGCAGTGTTGGGGGTAATGCATTACAGGTAACATGCATTACGTAGTCAGATTACTTTTTTGATGTAACAAGTAAGGTAACAAATGACAAGTAATCTGCATTGCGTAATCAGATTACGTTTTTTGATGTCACGAGTAAAGTAAGGCATTACAAGTAACATGCATTACGTAATAAGATTACTTTTTTGATGTAACAAGTAAGGTAACAAATTACAAGTAACATGCATTATGTAATCAGATTACTTTTTGATGTCACGAGTAAAGTAAGGCATTACAAGTAACATGCATTACATAACCAGATTACTTTTTGATGTCACGAGTAAAGTAAGGCAGTAAGGCATTACAAGTAACATGCATTACAGATTACTTTTTGATGTAACAAGTAAGGTAACAAATTACAAGTAACGTGCATTACGTAATCAGATTACTTTTTGATGTCACGAGTAACATAAGCCATTACAAGCAACATGCATTACATAATCAGATTACTTTTTTGATGTAATGAGTAAGGTAACACATTACAAGTAATGTGCATTACGTAATCAGATTACTTTTTTGACATAAGTGCCAATTACTTTTTGATGTCACGAGTAAAGTAAGGCATTACAAGCAACATGCATTACATAATCAGATTACTTTTTTGATGTAATGAGTAAGGTAACAAATTACAAGTAATGTGCATTACGTAATCAGATTACTTTTTTGATGTAACGAGTAAAGTAAGGCATTACAAGTAACGTGCATTACTTAATCAGATTACTTTTTGATGTCACGAGTAACATAAGGCATTACAAGTAACACGCATTACATAATCAGATTACTTTTTGATGTAACAAGTAAAGTAAGGCATTACAAGTAACGTGCATTACGTAATCAGATTACTTTTTGATGTCACGAGTAAGGTAACGCATTACAAGTAACGTGCATTACTTAATCAGATGACCTTTTTGACGTAAGTGCCAATTACAATCTAATAACACAAATATATTTATTTACAGCCAAAAAAGTTACTGCAGATGAAGTATTTTCAAGAACAACATTCACAATAATAGTATGAATTGTATAGCTGATTTTCTCCCAATCTAAAACCAATACTTGGGAAAATTTAACAATGATATGACTCCTTAGATGTTACAACATTTTTTTGTCCCTGGAAGAGCCTCCTAGGATAGAAGGAATGGATGGATATTCCAGAGCAACTTGGCATTTCTGACTGGCAGTTGTCCATATTGGTTTGGCAAAAAAAATCCACATACAAAGGCTTGCCACTTGGTGGCAGTGTAGAGGATGATCCACTATAGTCCACTGTAGTGGTTAAAAACCCATGCATATGTAAGAAAATGGCTTTTTAATAGCTGTCCACTGTAGTGACCTCTACGCGTGAAAGGGTTAATATACTGAATTTGTATTATATTTTTACACAATATATGTTTGAGATCAAAATTTTGTTGAAAAACACTTGGCAAGACATAATAAAAACACAGATATATAGACATGGATTAGGAAAGCATTCAAACATAAAAGCATTAAAATTCATCATCAGCAGAGGGCGCCTGATACTCACCCTACAAATCAAGAATAAATATCCCATTAAAATAGATCCTGGTTTTCTCAAGATGCCTATTTCAACATGATGAATCCAGACTGTGTTGTTAAAGAGTTTCCACACAATATGACCTGCTGAACTGAAATATCACGTGCGTCTGTCTGAACCGTATGATGATGTGTAATTCTTCACTTCAAAGGGCGTTTGGCTCAGAAACGGAGTATAATCTCACTATTGATTGTAAAAAATGGAGATGTGTCTGTCACAATGACAAAGTGTTAGAGCATCAGGATATGCACAAATAACCCCAACAAAAAGAGTAAACATCTTTCAAACTAATCTTTAAGGTGTTACTAGCTTACTATATAACTAAAAAGAATATACAGAACTAATTATTTTACAGTAGTGAATGAGTACTGAGCCGTTTGTCATGGTTGACATGTGGTCAGTGTGTGCCATATGTGTGAGTTTGTCACATGCTGATGCTTTATTCTTGTTCACTCATAGACACTAGCAGTCAAAGGTCTGGAAACAGACTAAATTTATGCCTCTTGTGAACTTTAAAAACATTTTCAATTAAAGGCTCATGCTCATTCTCATTTGTGTCACATGCTCATTCACAGACTTATATTTGTGTTAGAGAGTTTGATGACTGTACTATTATTATAACATGTCGAAAATAAAATAACAAAATGCTTTTTTGTTATTAAGATTATTTTTATTATTGAGAGTAAGAGTAGTATGCAATGGTACTCTCATATATTCCATGTAAATAGCTTAATATGCTGCTTTGTGCGTTTATAATTTTGCATATTGTTGGGCAAATTAATATCAATTCATGATTATTAACATTTACAATATTGACAATATGGGGGAAAATAATGTGCAAGGAATTGTAAATGAAGACGATTATAGAATTTACTTCATTTTCAATTTATTGCACATTATTTTTCACCATATTGTCTGTATATATATATACAGAAAAAAATGTCCGTGTAACCTTTACCAATACACCTGGACAGTATGTGCACAAGAAGCACCTGACGTAACACTTAATATCATGTAATGTTCCCGTTCTGAACTTTAATGGCTGTTCCTTACATGCATGCGCACATTCTCTGGGCGGGAGGTTTTCCATTCAGATCGCTCAGCTCTGATTGGCTGAATCGCGTCCTGCGCCAGAACGTGCGTCACCGGTGGGCGGGGCCAGAGTGTCAGGGTTCTGGAACAAACGGCGGAAGCGGCGCGGAGTCACCAAGCAGCCCCTCGCGCTTTTAACATCTACCGTTCATCAAGAACCATGAAGATCTGGACGTCAGAGCACATTTTCAAGTTAGTGAATGTCTTTTGTTAAATTTTAATGAGGTTGGATGCTAATGTGAGAGCTTGAATGACAGGATTTGCTCGTCTGTGTGAACTGTGCACGAGGCGCCAATGTCTAACGTTACTCAACGGCTTCCTGTCAAACATTCAGTTTTATAAAAGTAATGTTTTTAATCTCCACTATATATACGTGGTTGTATTGAGCTAAAAGTGTTAGTAATGTAAATGTAAAAGCGATGGTTTTAGTTGATTTAGAAACTTTAGTTGTATGCTAATGCTATTATCAGCATTAGCATATAACTAAAAAATGGAATAACTTTAACCGACATTACTAAAGATTAATAACTATAACTAACTAATGACTGCAGCCAGAAGACCAATTGTTTACTACAGAAATTAGATAAAGAGTTGTGAACTACTCGCCGGTTAGTTACACAATCTAGCCGGCATGTCCTTGGCACTTGAAGGACTAGTGAAGAAGATATCAGATCATGTTGAGTTTCTCTTCACACATTCTGTTATAAGAACTTGTCATCTGTACTTTAGTATAAATAAATTCTTATTTTGTCCATTTCTCTCAAGAATGATGGGCTTAAGAAACAGTAACATACAAAGGCAATAAATATAAGAGAATACACAATAATATACAATACAGTAAGAATCAATGTTCAGTTTTTGTATAAAGATTGTCTGATTAGAGATTTCATCAGTCTAACATTCCTAGGTTTGTTAGTACTCTATTGTGTCTGTATTGTTTATTCTTACTAGTTATTGTCCTTTTACTGTGTATTATTTTATATTTATGTCTTTGTATTTTGTTTCTTAAGCCCCTCTTACTTGAGAGAAATGTCCAAAATAAGAATTTCATTGTACTAATGTTTGCTTCAGTGGGTCAGCAGGGCAAACAACTAACTTTGAAGCTAATCCTGCTGTTTAGGGTGATGATGATGATGTCATAGCAGTCTTATCAGCTGCGGTGGACATTGACTCAGAATTACAGATGTTCAGATGAGGTGACCTTTGAACCCGCGTGTGTAAATCTGCAGCCACATTGCGCAACTTTCCTTGACGGCGAGTGCGGGCGACCTTTCCCCTACAACATGGACCTCCCGCCGGACGTCACATGTCACATGACTGCTTACGGTCTCCCAGGCAACCATTCATATATCGGAATGTACTAGCTGAAGCCGCCAGGCTGTTCCTATTTTAGGAGTGTAGTGTTTACTTAATTTCAGACACACGAGTCCAAAAACAAACATATTTAAAAAGCAACAAATGTTTCATTATAAAACATGCGAACTTTTGTTCCAGGTTTGTTTAGCTGTTTATACTGTTCTCAATCCCTTTTTACACCGTACACACAGTCACATCCACATTTGTGACCCTGGAGCACAAAACTAGTCATAAGTCACACGGGTATATTTGTAGCAATAGCCAACAATACATTGTATGGGTCAAAATTATCGATTTTTCTTTTATGCCAAAAATCATTAGGATATTAAGTAAAGATCATGTTCCATGAAGATATTTTGTAAGTTTTTTTTTTTTTTTTTTTTTACCGTAAATATATCAAAAATGTATTTTTGTGAGTGGATATGCATTGCTAAGGACTTCATTTGGACAACTTTAAAGGCGATTTTCTCAATATTTAGATTTTTTTTTGCACCCTCAGATTCCAGTTTTTCAAATAGTTGTATCTCGGACAAATATTGTCCTATCCTAACAATCCATACATCAATGGAAAGATTATTTATTCAGCTTTTCAGCTTTCATGTATAAATCTTAATTTCAAAATTGACCCTAATGACTGGTTTTGTGGCCCAAGGTCATAAATTGATCATGAATCATAAATAAACTCTTAAAGTCAATTGACAATCCTTGTTGCGTTTTTATGGAAAATTGCAGTTTATTTATCCGTGCGCATCATTATTGTTTTAAATTCATGTTCCTCGTAATCTTGAATCAGAATATCTTCTCCTCCCTCTTGCATAATCTCTTCTCTTCTCTGATGACGAGCCAATGAGATCCACCAATAGCAAACCACAACCATCTAATCAATTCCCCACAGACAAAATCAAGCCCCGCCCTACATTTGTTCTTGTTCCTGAAGCGTTTTACTCGGATATACGACATAATAAGGAAGAAAAGACCAGTGAAACTTCCCCTTTAAATTATATCACATAGATATTATATCAAATTTGTTAAGTGACATGAAGATGCTTCCCTACTAACACAAACAAGCCAACAATAGAGAAATGAGATATTAATGACAAGTGTAGTAATTTGATGGTCTGAAAACATTTGAGTGTTTTATTTTAAAGCATTGTGTTAAAAATATAAACTTGTACACAGAATATATCCAGTGAAAGATACTTTGGACATTGATTTCATATCAATTTCGTGCACTTCTAATGTTATCAATTTGTGTTTTTTCAATGTCCTATTTCGTCTTTCTTTTGAACATACTTTTTGCTTGTTGTTGCACTGTGCATCTCTTACAGAAGTGGCTGTAAATGTGGTTGCTGATGAAACAGTAGTTGAATCCTCTTTCTGACTCTGTCGTTGAATGAAATGGCTTGTGATGTCCCACGGTCACATTGCAGACATAACGCAGCTCATGTGAAGTCTTTAACTGAAGTCACTCCTCAGTGATTGTGTTACAGTCATGCACATATGCAGACGCATTATATAACACCACCATACGCCGTCATGTTCATCAGCTGTTGTGCTTCAGATGCAATTAAACACGCTTATGATTTAATTTTTTAACTTAAGTTAGTGTGTAATGTTGCTGTTTGAGCACAAACAACATCTGCAAAGTTACAAAGCTCAAAGTTCAATGCAAAGGGAGATATTTTCTTTTACAGAAATCGCTTTTTAAGGACTACAACAAGCTTCTTCCCGGGTTAGTGACATCACAAACCCCAAAATTTACCCCAAAAGTTACTGACAATCCTCATTTTGGCTGCGTGAGATTCTCCAGCTTTGTTGTTGTTGAACAACCGAAGCGTGAGCTGTTAAAGCTCCGCCCTCTTCTGGAAAGCGGGCAGCTCATTTGCATTTAAAGGAACACACACAAAAACGGCGTGTTTTTGCTCACACCCAAATAGGGGCAAATTTGACAAGCTATAATAAATGATCTGTGGGGGATTTTGAGCTGAAACTTCACAGACACATTCTGGGGACACCAGAGACTTGTATTGCATCTTGTGAAAGGGGCATTTTAGGTCCTCTTTAATATTTTCTGCTTTCAATGTGTCAATAATAAAATGTCTGCTTTTGTCTCTCACAGCCATCCATGGGAAACCGTGACCAAAGCTGCCATGCAGAAGTACCCAAACCCCATGAACCCCAGCGTGTTCGGCGTGGACGTGTTGGACCGTAACGTGGACCAGCAGGGACGCCTGCACAGCAAACGGCTGCTCAGCACTGAATGGGGTCTGCCGTCCATCGTTAGATCGGTACAAACTCTCTCCTTTTCTCCTAGATAAGACTAAGACTAATCTGTTTGTTTGCATGTTTCGTGGAATTAAAGCTAGCAGCTGACGTTAATCTTAAAACAGGAACTCAGTAGCTCTCATTGTTCTTGTCACGTTTGGTGGAAACCGTCAAGCCGAGGTGAAATCCTGCTCAGAGTTCAGTCACGCTGTTTGAGATGTTCGTATCCCTACTAACCTCTGGTTGGAGTGTGAGGATTCCTGACCTGTAGGCGAACTGACTGAATGGTTATATCGGTCTGGTTAGTCCTCAGCACATGTCGTTCTGGTGTCGTGTTTCTGAATGAACTGTTCCGCTGTGACGTATGACACGAGTGAGTTGTGACCTCTGCCTGTCGTCCTTGACCTGCTCAAGGACCGCTGAAGGCCAAAACTTCCCAGTTTGAATCCTAGAGCTCTAGTCAGTTTGGTCTTTAAAGTTTTTTTTAATGTTTCTAAAAGAAGTCTCTTCTGCTCACCAAGACTGATACAGTAAAAATGTGAAATATTATTACAATTCAAAACAGCTGTTTTCTATGTGAATATATAGTAAACTGTAATTTATTCCTGTGATCAAAGCTGAATTTTCAGTATCATTACTCCAGTCTTCAGTGTCACATGATCCTTCAGAAATCATTCTAATATGATGATTTGCTGCTCAAGAAACATTTCTGATTGTTTTATTAATCAAGGATGCATTAAATTGATCCAAAGTGACATTTATAATGTTCTTATAAACTTTCTATTCATCAAAGAATCCTGAAAAATAAAATGTATCACAGTTTCCACAAAAATATGAAGCAGCATAACTGTTTTGAACATTGATAATAATCATAATTGTTTCTTGAGCAGCAAATTGAGCAGTTTTTGCTTTTCGTCGGCTGTTTTTAAAGCGATGTTATTTTATACTCGTGTCATGTGCTCGCATTGTGATCATGTGGTCAACATGTGAACATGACGTGATTGACTGGAACTCAGATTAATTCGGGATATTCCCAGGTCCAACCTCGTCTGGAACACAGCATAAAGCCTCTTCTCGTCGACTATTAGGGGGCAGCTCTACAATTTTTACTGTATTTTTGATCAAATAAATGCAACTTTGGTAAGCAGAAAAGTTGCATTCTGAGTTCTAGGTCTTCAAAAACTCCCAGAGAGCCAAGAGATTTGAACAAGATATTAAAGGGATCAAATGAAATGCGTTTCTGATCATTTTACAGAAGATGTGCATCCAAAGCTTTGAGTTTCCTGCACACATTATATTGCTGTTTGCATTCACACGTGTAGAATTACATGGAATTTTTTTGTTGTTGGAAACAGTCACAGTGGCGTCGTCTTGAGAAATGAATGAGATTTAAACCGTCTTCATGTGACTGGCTTTGTGTAGTCAGTCCTAGTACTGGTCAAGATAATAGTAGAGTGTCGGTTAATTATAGTTTGTCTTGTTCTGTGTGTAAACTCAGAGATGTGGAGGGCACATTACACTGAGTGAAACTAAAGCCAAAACTGACTGTGGCTTGAGATCACTGTCTGTTTGTGAAGATGTATGATTTAGACATCAACCCACTGTCTTTTTCCACAGATAATTGGCAACACACGGACATGTACGTACATCCAGGAGCACTCCATAGTCGATCCCAAAGAGAAAACCTTTGAGCTCCAGTCGACTAATGTAAGTGGCACGACTGATATCAGTCAAATGTGGTTTATTACAAGCAACACGTGTCTGTGCACATGCTGTAACCAGATCATATTGAGTAAGCACTTTTCATTCACAATCTGATTCATATAGCCTGTGAACTGTCAGTGTCCCGGTTTTTCCCAGTCATCATTAATTGGGTATCATTTGAAAGATTAAACACTCGAACTCAGGTTGATGTGAATCTGTCAGGACGTTTCTGGTGTGTCAGTAAATCCTGTGCACCTTTTCTCATACATTCATGTTCTGGCCTTTATATAGCAGTTAAGTTTGTGTGAATGTCATCTGGCCAGTCTGTGTTGCATTCTGGGAGGGTGTTGGTTATGGTTGTAAACAGCATATTCTGTAGATGTGTCATACCTCTCATGCTCTGCCTGATTTTCTCATTGTAGATCACCTTCACTAACATGGTATCTGTGGACGAGCGGCTCACATACCGACCGCACCCGGAGGACCCGGAGAAGTAAGATTCACTCTCTGTTTAACTAGCTGTCTGAGCTCAAACTATGAAACTAATATAAGTAACTTAAGCGTTTGCTAATACCAGCCTTGTTCTTCACATGCTGCTCCTCTTAAAGGGACAGTTCACCTAAAAATTAAAATCTCTTATTTACTCTCCAAACCAGTAAGACATTTGAAACACAAGTGAAGATATTTGAAATGAAAACTGAGATTTCTGTCGCTCTATTGAAAGAATATTCACCCTTAAAGCTTCAAAACATTCGTAAAGAGATGGTGAATGGAGCAGTTTATTTCAAGACTTTTGAAGAGACACGATCGCTTTATATGATCAACGGATTTAATTTAGGCTCTTATTCACATACAAACATTGAACATTTAAGCAGAAGCTCGATGAAGTTTGTTCTTGTGCTTCAAACAAATACAGTTGAGCTTCTGTTTACCATATTTGATGTTCTATGTACATTCGTTGATTAAAGTTTATATGTAAATAAGAGCCTAAATTAACTCTGTTGATCATATAAAGTGATCGTGTCTCTTCAGAAGACTTTGATCAAACCGTTTCATTCATATGGGTTTATTTTACCATCTCTTAATGAATGTTTTGAAGCGTTTTGGGTGAATAGACTTTCACTGGAGGAGCAGAAATCTCTCAGATTTCATTAAATGTTCTTCATTTCTGTTTCAAAGATGAACAGAAGTCTTATGGTTTTGGAACGACATGAGGGAGAGTAACTGATGACAGAATTATAGTTTTTGGGTGAACTGTACCTTTAAACACCTCATGTATGTCGTGAACGTGTTCAATATCTGCTGCCGCTCCTACAGGACGATGCTCACCCAGGAGGCCATCATCTCTGTGAAGGGCGTCAGTCTGAGCAGCTATCTGGAGGGACTCATGGCATCCACCATCTCCACCAATGCTGGAAAGGTGAGCAAACAAAACGCGCTTCCCCAGTTACTGGCACAAGGGCGGGGCAACCTGTCACTCACATGAGATCCACTAATAGCAAACCACAACCATCCAATCAATTTCCCTCAGACAAAATCAAGCCCCGCCCTACATTTTGTTCTTTTTCCAGAAGCCGTTTCACTCGAATGATATCACAGTATTTAATTAAAAGAATTGCTGAAATGAAATGTATATTTATTTGACATAATATTTACTAAATTAGAACTAAATAAATTAAAAATGAATTATATGAAGGGAAAAAAAATCTAACAAACAGATTTATAATTTAGATGGCACCTTTTTGATTCTGTAAAACTATTATTTCACAAATAAAGAAATTAGTAAAAATATGAATAAAAAGCTGTATCCAACAGGGCACTTAGTTTTTATTTTTTAATAAAAACAAGATTATTACTAATAATAGAAAAGCAAATGCTAATAAATACTTATTTGTAATACATTTACTTTCTTTGTTTAACAGTTCTGTCTAATAATTTATTAGACAAACTGTTAAAAAGAGGCAGTAAACTAATCAAGATGGAGAATAGGGGCTCTGGCATTCTCAGTGCTGTCAAAATAAAAGTCCCCTGCGCTGTCAAAATAAGAGTCACATTGGCCAAACAGAAAAACTTAACAACCAATGCAGTTTATTAATACTGCCAAATATTGACAGATTCGTGAGTGAATCAAGTGTCAGTTCAATGAGCCGTTCACAAATAGCTCAGAATGATTCATTAATGAACTCTAATTCCTCCAGTTATAGAACTGAACTGATCTGAATAATGACAGTATTGTCTTCTGTAGAGCTGCTTTACAGCAGAATTTGAATTAGTCTCATATTATGTTTACATAATGCATAATTGATTGTTATTTTCCTGTTTATTACTGTGAAGATGTTGTGAAACAGTCTGTACAGTATAAATCTGTATAAAGAGCGGACTTGATCACAAACAACTAGACAAATAATGGATGTTCAGTGGCTAAAAGATTTAACAGTCAGTCTGACTTGTAAATGTTTGCGTCCGCAGGGTCGCGAGGCGATGGAGTGGGTGATCAGACGTCTGAACACAGAGATCGAGGAGCTGGCCATCACAGCGAGAGGAACCATGCGGACGCCCATGGCTGCAGCCGTCACCGAGAAATGAGAGCCAGCGCACGGCCTTCCTCTCTGTCGCTGCTCTTCTCTATGTGTCTTTTTTCCAGTCTTGGAAATTCATTCTCTGCGTCCTACACATTTAAGCCTCTACATTAGAGACTGTCGGGACGTCGAGCGACAGAGAGAGACGGTCCAGGGTTTCGACATCGACCGCTGTTGACGCACAACAAGAAGACAACGAAGGGGAAGAGTAGAGCGCTCATCCATGATGAACTCTCAAACGTAGTTTTAATGAATCAGTATAACGGGACATTTACACAGCGCGAACAGATCGATGCTCAGACGGAACGTATGCCATGATCCATTCGCCACGTTTAGCTCTGTTACATGAATGCAGCTGTTCGACGCTGGCTAGCATTGCTTCACCAGCACTTACACACTTGAAAATTAGTTAGTAATATTATAACTTATTTTATTATTATATTATACTGTTAACACTTAGCATCAAGGAAGGGAACAAACTAGATTTCGGAGGACCATCTCAGACGTTGGATTCTTCAGAACGCGCCTCCGTAGAAAACAAAAGAGCACTAACTGACATATAAAACTACAGAGAATAGAATGATCATCATCAAGTGACTCTAGAATGTTCCATGTATTGCTAATGACCTCCTTCCCTCTGTAGTGAACATGTGCTTTGACTTTAATTGAACAGGAGGTAGTTGGGATGTTGGATCCAGATGTGAGGCGTTCTTTACCCTCGGAGGGTAAAATGTGTGCGATGATGGGAAACATCAGAAATGAATGGAAGCTTGTTTCCGCCACTAAATAAAAAAATTGAAAAAGGTAATTGCGACTTTTTATCTCACAATTCTGACTTTTTTTTTCCTCACAATTGGACACTATAAAGTCACAATTGCGAATTATAAAGTCAAAATTGCCAATTATAAAGTCAGAATTGAGACTTTTTTAAAAAAAAAAAAAAAACAACTTTTTTCACAAATTTGACTATGCAATTGCGCGATATAAAGTCAGAATTGCTACTTAACTTTTTTTTGCAAATTTGACTAACATGCAATTGCGGGTTATAAAGTCAGAATTGCGCGATATAAATACGCAATTGTCATATAAAGTCAGAATTGCGCGATATAAATACGCAATTGTCATATAAAGTCAGAATTGCGCAATATAAATTCGCAATTGTCATATAAAGTCAGAATTGCGCAATATAAATTCGTAATTGTTATAGTCAGAATTGTGACTTTTTAAAACTTTTTCACAAATTTGACTATAGCATGCAATTGCACGATATAAAGTCATATCATGCAAGTTTATATCACGCAATTCTGACTTTATATTGCGCAATTGCATGTTAAAGTCAAATTTGCGAAAAAAGTAAAAAAAAAAAAAAAAAAACCCTTGCAATTCTCACTTTATAACTCGCAATTCTGACTATATGATGCAATTCTGACTTTATTTGACGCAATTCTGACTTTATAACTCACAATTCCGACTATATTTCACACAAGTCTGACATATCTTGCAATTCTGACTTTATAAACTCACAACTCGCAATTCTGAGGGGAAAAAAAGCCAGAATTATGAGATATAGTCGCAATTACCTTTTTTTATTGTTTATTCCATGGTGGAAACAAGCTTCCATAGAAATGTGCCTTTAGACACTAGCGTTCTGCAGTGTTTGATTTGAGGAGGGTGAAATACATTCTATTTATTTATTTATATTTTGTAGGTTTATGTAATTTCATGCAATACGTGCATCCACAATTCACAACTCCAGCATCATCTTTATCAATGGCGGGAAAACGGTACCAATATGCAGATGAATATCAGCCCAGAACTTCTTTAGGAATACAGATGTAATTATGTAAAAAAAAAAACATGTGAAGATGGTAGTTATGTTTGTGGATGTGTGTTATTGCTTCAGCACAGAAACCTTGTGTTTTAGTTTCCTTCTCAATTGAAATTGCATTGAAGAGCTTTTGTTTTTTTGGGTTTACTTCAGTTTGCATCTCTGGAATATTATGACGAACTAAAATAAAACATGACTGCATTTAACAACTTATTTATATTGAATGTAAATGTTTGTTACAGACATATTTGGTATTAAAACACAAAAGCAGCAACTTGGTGGAAAGGTTGAAAATATTTAGCAATGAATTAAATGTCTAGTTTGTTTTAGAGTTAAGGAGATGTCTCTGAATGATCTCGGTACATCGTTTGTTCTCAGAACACAGCCAAAGCTGTTTACAAGTGTTGAAATAAACTAACGTTCATACTAAATAATGGTTTGTGTATTTTGTGAACTTTAAAGGAGAACAATGTCTGTGTCTCACAGGAAACCGACTGATGCAATTGTGGTTATTTATTTACTATTTAGGAGTTTGTTTGAAAATGACCAAACCTCTTTCAGTTTTAATTAAATTATTCATATACAATTGGGTTGGATGGAAGAAAACCAGACAAATAAATAAATAGGCTCTAATGTCCTTATTTAGCCTTTACATCACACACATAAAGGCTAGTAACCATTAGATTTAATTGTATTATTGTAGCCCGATCATTAGCGCCACCTGCTGGTCATCCGCAACGGTACATTTTCCCGGCTTCACTTGCGGGGCCCTTGCGTCACATGACGTAGTCTCCAACAACCAATAAGATTCCAGTTTACTGTGCCATCTGACCAATCAGAATCGTACAATATTTAAAGGTATTTAAAAGTGGGCTATTTGAAATTAAACAGGCCAGGATCGCAGTCGCTGAGGAGAATCGCTTCCGCCTGTCGAGCAATAAATATAGTTATTCATGAGTTTTCTCGATATTAAATATCATACACGACGGATTTAGTCGATGGTAACGTGTTATTAATACGGCGAGGAGGAAATCATCGTGTTTCTGTCGTATTTTGAGGAGGATTTGTCGTGTGTAAACGGCTGACGGAGGTAACGGCACTGTCGTTATCACAGAACGACCCAAAAATACTCAAAAACGCTTTTGAATTTAATTTAAATTAACTGATTTTTTTTCTTAACTTTTTATTTTATTCTATAAACATATGTTTTGATGGAAACTTTAGTTTGTAAGTCATCTAAACGGTGACCATCGTGTGACGGTTTGTTCTCTATTGGAGCTTTTGACTGGATATTAATGTAGTACACTTACTTTCTCTTCTGATGTGATTAAGTTATGTATTTAATCAATTAATATGTCGTTGTTCGAACTCAGAATATGGAAACAGCTTCAAGAACCAAATCAAGCAAAGATCTGAAGATTCAACGACCTGAAAATGAGAAGGTATTTTAGTGGAATTGCATATTGTTATAAGTTTGTTCTCAGAAAATTAGCATATTGATTATATATTTTAAAGATTATTTTTCAGTACCTTCTATTTGTGTTACTTTTTAAAAATCACAAACTTATGTTATGTAACATAAACGTCATATGCAACTGTTAAATGCTATTTTTTTAAATATCAAATCAAAGTCATTATTAAAATGTTTAAATAAATCACAGGTGATTCTATCCATCTGACATTTCAGGAGTGTTTCATTGTTACCTTTTTCATATGTTGCTACATGTTTCAGAATGTTCAAAGAACATTAAAAAGTAGCATTTGCAAAATGATAAAATGGAATGTTTGCTGAACTCTGATGTTCTGCAGGGTTCTGTCAGCGGACCCAAAAGAGTTCCGGTGACACAGAGCACCCAGAAGCCCGTGTCGACCCCGCACACGCGTGTTCTCGGGACGGCACATGGACCGCAACGCATTCAGCGTCCTGTGAGTCAGCAGAAGCCCGCTGGAGTCTCGGTTCCTGTGAAAACCTCGTGTCCTGGAGACCAGAATGTCAATCCAGATCAACTCAAAACAACAGCGCAACACAAACCGCAACCAAAGCCGGTTCATGTAATTGAGTCTAATAAAGCGTCCGAACCCAGCAAGCAGGACAAACCTCCCCGTAAGCATGGATAAATCCATTCCTTTTTATATCCTTACTTCACAACATTGAGAACATTATAATGACCCTTTCTGTTCTTTTCCAGAAACTCCTTCCAATGGAATGTCCAATACTTCTAAGTAAGTTGTTTACAAATTATAAACAAACACTATGAATTCAGTCCCAATGTTGGGAGCAGTTTAACATCCTTTTTTTATTTATTTATTTATTTTTTTAAATCTATTGTTTATACCAGTTGCTGAATAGTTCATTCCAGGATGACACAAATTTTTAATATTAGGAGAATATAGAAATGTTTATTTTTATTATGAATATTGTAAATTTTATTACTATTGTGTACAGTAACAAATATAGCCTTTGATGCTAGTATGGCGTTAAATGATAAACAAATAAAGGCATGTTTTATTTGATTGTGCCGGGTTTAATCCCATGAGGAAACCTTCTTTTATTCACTATTCACAGTTAAAACAAATAGTTTGAGTGACTATTTTAAATATTTAGACTTTTAAAAGTGTAGTTGTCACCTCAAGGCCATTTTATTTACATATATATATATATATATATATATATATATATATAAATATATATATATATATATATATATATATATATTTTTTTTTTTTTTTTTTAACTTAAATATTAACCTGTATTCTTGACAGTTTTCCTTATGGCTCATGGATAATTGGAAGGACTTGTTGTTAAATGCCTTCAGTATTATTTCACTGAGGAATGGTCATGACAGTCTGTTTTGTCTGTTCTTTAGGAAAGCGTGGAGTTTAGAGAATTTCGACATTGGCCGAGCTTTGGGCAAAGGCAAGTTTGGGAGTGTGTATCTAGCCAGGGAACGTCAGACCAAGTTTATCTTGGCGCTCAAGGTTCTGTTTAAAAAGCAGCTGGAAAAAGCCGGCGTGGAGCACCAGCTGCGGCGGGAGGTGGAGATCCAGTCTCATCTCAGGTTGGTGTGGCTGTTTTTATCACTTTAAGGCTGGAAAACTATACTTTTTTTGCTTGGTTTTTTTGTTTGGTTTTCTGGATGAGTCGGCGCTAGGCCTGTCACGATGACTACTTTTTGTTGGGCGATATGTTGTCCCAGAAATGGGTGCGATATGTGATATTGTCATTTAAAGACCATTTTATGCCACTTAATATATGATCATAATATAACAACATAATAATGCAAGTAGGCATACGCACTTTCAAATGGCTAATATTTAGACACTGGAATTGAAGTGTCAAAAAATAACTATAATGTTGAATAATTAATAACCCTTTGCTAACAAAAAGTGCAAAATAACAATTGGAACAAAACAAACACGCTTGCAAATGCACTAAAGATGTATATATGGAGATTATCCATGTACAGATTTTTCCCGGACCTTCTTTTCTCAGTAAAGTAAGGGGTGCACACTACTGCTGAAAAACACAAACCCTACTTAGCAGTCAGATGTCCACATGAACAAAGGCACAGATGTCACAGCTGCTAAATCTAGAGGTGTGTTTTAATAGTCTTGAGCGTTGCACATTCAATGTTTCATGCACGAGATGCTGCGAAAGATGCGATCGCAGTGGTCAAATTCGCCCGTCTAGCACACGTTTGCATAGAAAAACAGCGCGGTGGAATGCAAAAACGCGTTCTCTGTGAAAATTAACTGCCAAGCGGCTTTAACGCTAGCTGTGAGCGTGCACCATGTTTATTTGCGGCGGAACCTATTCTTCCAGAATAACGCCTTCTGTGTATGTCTGTCCGGTATGTGTATGAAGGAGCTACCCTGCTATCGCCTCCGTCACAGAGAACAGATAAGATGACAGAGGCAGTGTGATCAGCAAAATGTTGGTGACGTTTATTTTTTGTGTAACATAATAGGTAAAATATCGCGTCATCATGTCCACATATTGTGCGATACGTCTATTATCGCGTCAGGCCTAGTTGGCGCTAATTGCTCTGTGTATGAGGGGCAAAGACCATTGTGAACTGACTCTTGTTTTCTTCTTTTTCAGACATCCCAATATCCTGCGTCTCTATGGTTACTTCCACGACACGTCACGTGTTTATCTCATCCTAGAGTTTGCTCCCAAAGGAGAGCTGTACGGAGAGCTGCAGCGCTGCGGGACTTTCGATGACCAGCGAAGTGCCACTGTAAGAAAGCGTGGTTTCATTCATACATTAAATATCAAAGTGTATCAAGACTTTTGAAGTCAATAATGTCCAATAACGTCCCATAATGTGTCTGTTTGCAGTATATAATGGAGCTTGCAGATGCCCTGAGCTACTGCCACTCAAAGAACGTGATCCACAGAGACATTAAACCTGAAAACCTGCTGCTGGGGGCCAATGGAGAGCTGAAGATCGCAGACTTTGGATGGTCTGTCCACACGCCCTCCTCCAGGTGAGTCGTCTTCTGCTTACATGGTTCGCTATGATTCAGGCAGATGTTAATGCAGTTCACAGGTGGAGTCATCATAACTTGACCTGTTAACTGTCAGTGTCCCTTTAAAACATTTCCTCCCCCTAGTGGGTGGTGTCATGTTTCAAATTTTATGAAGTTTACTACACTATAGTCAAATCTTTTTCTGATCTTGACAAAACGCATAATTGGAAAGTAAAAATTACGTGATATAAACTCACAATTCGGACTTTATAACTCGCAATTGCAATCTCAATTCTGAAAAAGTCAGAATTGTGAGATGATAGATAAATCGCAGTTACCTTTTATTTTTATTTAGTGGTGGAAACAAGCTTCCATAGTTTTGTGATACTGCTACAGAAGTGTTTTAATTTGACAGGAGAATGCATCAAAAATGTCAATATAGTGTTTGTCGCCCAGCGGCTGTTTTTGGTACAGCGCCTTCTCACAGGAACTGCAATTGTGACGCCATCTTCAAATTTGGAACACAACTTGATTAGACGTGGCTTTAATTCTCTAGCCCAAATTGTGTGTAATACATATTTTGTAAAAATAAATAAATGTTTAGTTCAGTACATTTTGTTTTCCTCCTTTTATACACCTTTTTGAAGTTCTTTCACGTTGAGGTGCAAAAAGAGGGGTGACTGTTAACAGGATAAGTATGGTTTAGCTCTGGTTTTGTGAGTTTGTTTTATTAAAGGTAAATGTGTAGCATGTCCTTGTTCATGAGAAGGATGTTTTTGCTTGTTGGTTTAGGGTAGGGGTGTCCAAACTTGGTCCTGGAGGGCCACAGTCCTCCAGAGTTTAGCTCCAACTTACCACAACACACCTGCCTGGAAGTTTCCTGTATGCCTAAAAACCTTGATTAGCTGGTTCAGGCGTTTAATTGGGGTTGGAGCTAAACTCTGCAGGACCGTGGCCCTCCAGGAGCAGGATTGGACACCCCTGTTTTAGAGTAACTGTTGTTAATACCTCTGTGTTTATCATGCGTCTGTTACAGGAGGTCGACGCTGTGCGGTACACTGGACTACCTTCCTCCGGAGATGATCGAAGGCAAAACGCATGATGAGAAGGTTGATCTGTGGAGTCTCGGCGTGCTTTGCTACGAGTTTCTGGTTGGCCGTCCACCTTTTGAAACAAAGAGCCATGAAGAGACGTACCGCAAGATTTCTAGAGTAAGAGAAATGTTTGAACTTCTAACTTTGCACAGATGACCAGAACATTAAATTAGGTCAATATATGCTGTAAAAGTATTATTTATTAAATCATGTCATATAACAAAGCTTATTTTGAAGTGTTACCAATGTAATTTATTATTGTGTGCTTAGATAAACAGGGTTGCATTAAAGGGAATTATCAAATCTCTTGTTAATTTAAGGGGATAGTTCACCCAAAAATGAAAATTGTCATTTTTACTCGCCCTCAAGTTGTTCCAAACATGTATAAATGTCTTTGTTCTGCTGAACACAAAGGAAGACATTTTGAATGTTTGTAACCAAACTGTTGTTTGACACCACTGACTTCCATAGTATGGAAAAATACATCCTCAAACCATATCTCTTTGTCTTCAGGTTGAGTTTACCTATCCAGCGCATGTAAGCGAGGGCAGCAGAGACCTGATCAATAGACTACTAAAGCATAACCCAATGCACCGACTTCCCATCCAGGGAGTAATGGTTCACCCTTGGGTTGTGGAGAACTCCACCAAAAAGCCAACCACTCGCACAGCCGCCGACAACTGAGGACATGCTGGTATTGCAGTTTGAAATTTTCACTCTTCAGATGGGAATTTTTGGAACAAAACAGACTGTGGCAGTAATTTGTCTTGTTGATCTTTCCTGCCACTCTTTGGCAAACTTTATAATTTGTATGTTGCTTTTTTGTGTTTGTGCTCTTCACATGCTACAATTTACATGCATTTGTAAATATGTAATTAAGACACAAATTGTAAAGTTTTAACCATTACTTGAAACAATAAATGTTCATTTTTTATAACTTGTAAGGATCTCAATATAACTTTTAATGTATTTTTTTCTGTGTTTAGGAATAAATTCCTTTTAAGTGAAAACATTTGGTGAATGACTTATTTTGAAAATGTCTGTTTATATTAAAATACAAGTATTTAATATAATCTGATAATGCTATTTATTGCTCTCAAATATTATGCTTGCTGATATTGGTTAAATCTCTCACTTTTATTGAAGGCCAGGGATATATCTGTGATAAATGCTGACATGATGTGGTTTAATCCAAATAGACAACGGTGTTTAAATGTTGTTGTTGTTTTGTTGTTTTAAAGTAGCCTATCACCTGAATTTGAGTGTTTCTGTCTAGTAGTAACCCTGACCCCTAAATCTATTTAGTTTAATTGTATGACTTTTGTTTATTCTGATTTCGTCATGAAGATAGCCAATGCTGCTGACATGGTGTAATAAATATCTGGTTTAATCCAAAACTCTGCTAGGGGAGAACATAAGGAATGAGAAAGGAGCGCATGCTTTGCTAAGGTGGGTTTGCTGTTGAAGTGTTTTTGTTCCAATCTCATTGGCGCCTTCGCATATTCAAACTTCGCGCCTCGACGTGACGGTTGAAATTTGAACATTCATGCGGGAAATTTGAGCGCGCTTTATTTTTCAGCGAATATCTACTCGAATTTCTACTATTGATACTTTTATAGTGGTTATTTTTATTTATTTTTTTTAAAGCATTGTCTCCACACTCGGTCCTGGAGGGCCATTGTCCTGCAGAGTTTAGCTTTAACTAACTTGCTTCAACACACCTTCCTGGACGTTTCTAGTAGGCCTTATTAGACCTTGATTAGCTGGTTCAGGTGTGTTTAATTGGGGTTGGAGCTAAACTCTGCAGGACTGGCCCTACAGGACCGAGTTTGGAGAACCCTGGCCTAAACACTGTACTTCGACGGTATGGAAAACGGAATTCAAGGCATTCTGCTAATCTTCTGTTATGGAGAATGTCATGCGGGTTTGGCACGAAAATGAGGGTGAGTTACGACAAAATTTCAGTTTGTTCTGTAAATTCCAAACAGTCTTCAAGTTCTTCTACTCTGTGGCAAATTTTGTTGTTACCTACTGTTAACACGGTTAAACAGTTTAACGCTCTTGTCAGTTTAGGTGCTAAGCTTGATTTCAGGTCAACAATGTTTAGATGTTTCAAACGGCATGTCTCGCTTTGTATTTGTCTGGCCATGAGTTAGAAGAGAAACTATCGGTAACAGCTGTTTTTGTGATGTGCTTCGCAAAGCCTGTAAAATACTGATTCGTGTTTAGAATGCACAAGACTGCTGTACCATCGCTTCTTATTTCATGTTGCCGCCAGGTGGCGCCTCAGTCACAGTCTCTCAGACTTCGCGAGTTCCAGTAATGAGAAAATGGCTCCTCTGGTTGAACTCTAATTCCCACAATCCAACACGACCGATGTTTGTCAGTTTTCTACAAGCGTTAATTGCGTTAATATAGAAATATTATGGTTTATAACTTCTCCTTACAAAATGGCGGTGCAATACAGTGTCATGCAGAATTATTTTGTGGATATATATAAAGTTTAAAACCTCAGTATTTTGTGTACAATCTTTTTGCCCATTTGGAATGTTTTCATTATGTATTTTTCATATTTTTCTATCGGCTTTCACTGTCAACTCGTTTTCATTTTTTTTCTTTTCAGTCTTTCTTTGTTCAGACGCGCGCACACGCAAACCACGTGAATGCACACGTCTCTGTAATTTTTTTTAGCTTCAGTAACTGAGAAACAGCCCATCCAGATGTCTGTGTGCTCACAAGGTTTACCTGAGGAATCAGAGCCGCAAGCAAAAATCTGTCGTGCATTTTCTGTATGAGTTCACTTCATTTTTTCATTGTCTGTTGCGCAGTCTGAAATGTGAATAACAAGTTGCATTTATTAGAGGCTATATTTTTTAAAAACGTGAACTGCCTATTTGAAGACTAAAATAATTCGAATAAATCCCAAGGACAATATGTAGGCAAATTCATTTAATAGCTGGAGTCTAATAATTATTTTCATGTTGTAATGCTGAGTTAAAGCTGCCTATTTTTCCAACCGTAATTCTGATAATTAATATCCTATTTGCGCAAACATTGCGCAATCACATATGATTTTTATTTTATTTTGGCAAATTCAGTTATAGCTAGTCTAAAATATATAATTCTTGAAAATGCATTTGCCCATTCAACAACAACAACATGTGTATATATTATTTAATAAAATATTTAAAACCATCATGTAAATATGCTGTCTTTACATGCGCGTTTGGAATAAATTTCTGAGAGCTGGACTCAACTTATTTATTGTTTTGTAGATTTATTCTTTTTTTGAAGGGAAAATATGCACGTGTTTCATTTTTCCATATCACACACAACCAAAAAACAATTGTACAATATAATTTCACGCTTTTCTTTATTCTTCAATATATTCATTTTCACGATATATGATAACGATTTTGTGATATACATTCCATCTTTTAAACCACAAAAACACAACACATACGGTTTTATAACATTTCCACAGCACCCATTGGATTGCACAAAATGAAAACAAAAAAAAAGTCTTATGCAAGTCCCTTTATTTCGACTTGATTTCGATCCAACGACGCTATAAATAAATCTCACTGAGGGGAACATGACCATTATTAATTGTTTTAAATTACGACATTTGATATCTGATAAACAACGCAATGCTCAGAATTCAAATTTAGTGATTTGAGTTGGTGGGTTGTTTTATATTTTCCATGGTCATACATAATTTCTTCTGGAATTTCCGACTAGCCGTTTTCCTCTTCTTTGTCTTCAACGACTCTTCATTTTTCGATGTAAAAATACGCTGTTTTCTGGTAAACGAATAGAGAGCAATTGAAACGAAATTCTCATGTGTGAACAACACCCTCTTTTTCTTCAGATTGACCAGAATATCTCTAATACTGCATGGACATCATAACGTTCAAAATGCATAGTTAAAGTACTTCTATTCACCGTCCATTATAGGCTGCCTTTGTTATTATCTATCTCGCCCTCCATTTTGGTTAAGTAAATGCAAACTGTAATAATAAATAAGACGTATATGTGTCCTCAGAACGAATTTCGGAAAATCCATAAATTTGTTTTACACATTAAGGTGACTACATACTCTAGTGTGTTTTTTATTGCCATGACGTTGGTCCCCTGTAATTAATTTGCTTTTGTTTTGTTTTTGTTTTCTTCTTAACCGTGTATTGCAGAACGTAAAGCCCGGAGACAGGAGACTTCCACTCTCACAGCATTGCTGAATGTCTTCCACTCAGATCCACGCGTTTTTTAATAGTTAGGTGAAATGATTTCTTCCTCGATTTGGAGTCGGGCCAAATCCAGTCTGAAATAAATTCTCATGTAAACCATTAACTCGTTCATAACAACAAAAATAAATGTTTTGCTCTGGTGTCTATTTGTAACGCGCGTTGTTGTCCAAGGCATTTCTCATATTTGAATTGCAAACTGATTTATTTATTGTATGTCAATGTCTTATTTGCAGACGCTTGAATGAATGAACCTGGGTTGTTTTTTTTATTTATTTTTTTTGGGAGGGGTGGGGGGGGGGGACTTATTGGTTTGGTTGTCAATATGTGGGATGCGTTGTAACACTTATAACCAAACTACCATGTTCCGAACTAATCCGGAATGTTGTATTTGTACGCCTCGATGAGACCCTCAACGGAATGAATGAACCCAGAAATACTGCATATACCCCCGATTACAAATATAGCCACATCGAAGAAGACTTGATGCCACAAGAGCTTTCTCCACAGCAACTTGAGATGAAAAAGGCTGGGGAGGAGGAAGCACAGACCCGCGCCCGTCAAACTGCCCGTCAGACCCATGAGGAGCGCGAAGTGGGGCACGTAAATGGCCATGAGCATTGTGAACACGACTAGGGCGCAGCGGAGCGAAAGACCCCACGACTTGAGCCGCCCGTCGCCCCCGTAGCAGTCCGGGAAAAACGCGCGCCCTCCGTCTTGGAAGAAAGTCTTTTCCAGGACCTCGACGGCGGCGAAGAACGGCAGCGGGTACGACAGCAGCGCCTTGGACACCAAGAATAGGTTGACGACGGCTCGGATGCTCGACGGTAGGTTGTCCGTGATCACCTCCTTGGTCTCGTCGGCCCACGTCAGGTAAGCCACCAGGGCGAACAAGCCTTTGAGGATGCAAGCAGCGATGTGAGTCCAGTTCATCATGCAGTGGAACTCGCTGGGCTTCTGCATGTTCCCCTCCAGCGAGGGCAGGAAGATCTGCGAGGTGTAGCTGAAGACGATGATGCCGATTGAGATGGGGAACTTCTTGACGTCGATGTAAAACTTGACCTTGTCCCACGCCCAGTCTCGCGCCCTAGACAGACAGTAGGCGATGACTAGGATGTTGATGATAAAGTGCGCGATGGTGCAGAGCAAGCTGAACTTGGACACGGCTTTGAGGTTCTTGAGGAAGGCGCAAGGCAGAAGAGCGGCGGTGGCGATGATGGCCCAGGACCTCTGGGACACGGGAAGGTTGGGAAAGCTGTTGTACATCAGGTTTCCGCTCACGACGACGTACAAAATGCAGGTCATCACGAGCTCAATGATTTGGGCTACGTTGACGACGTGGCCTCCCAGCGCGGGAAAGCGCGGCGCGCAGCACGCGTTGGCAATATCCACATACGAGTCTCTCACTCGTACCAACTGGCCGTCTTCGTTCTCTTCGTAGAGGCAAGCGATGAGGATTTTCCCCGTGTAGCAGCACACGACCGCGGCGAATATAATGAGGAACAGTCCGAGATATCCGCCGTGGAGAATGGCGTAGGGTAAGCCAAGAACAAACATGCCCTGGGGAAATAAACATAGCAAGGGTTTTATACAACATGTTCACATCATTCACAGTGTTCTACTCTATTCTATTCACAGTAGCTACAACGGCCTACACTCTAAAAAAAAATGCTGGGTTAAAAACAACCCAAGTTGGGTTGGAAATTGACAAACCCAGCGGTTGGGTTAAATGTTTGCCCAACCTGCTGGGTAGTTTTATTTAACTCAACTATTGTTTAAAAATGACTGTATTGCTTGCTTAAAATGAACCCAAAATATGTCGGAAATTAACATTTATTAATATGTTTAATGAATAATAATTAAACGATAAACATTTATTAAATTGCTTATTAATAAATGTTCACCTATTGATTATTATTGTTGCCTCTAGTAATTATGTGTCTAAATTTTAATTTCCAACATATTTTGGGTTCATTTTAAGCCAGCCATATAGTCATTTTTAAACAATAGTTGAGTTCAATAAAACTGACCAGCAGGTTGGGTCAAACCCAATCACTGAGTTTGTCCATTTTCAACCCAACTTGGGTTGTTTTTAACCCAGCATTTTTTATTATGTGATGCCTAAAAGTAAACCCATTTTTTGGTGTGACGTTCTTTATTGCAATCATCAGTTTAATTTTCTGCGACATCATCAGCTTCTATATTCACTGCAGGTGTTGTGATGGAGCATTAGGAATGCAGCTGAATTCAGTCCGGACATTCCATTTGCTGTGAGCAAAGTCACGCTCGCCTCATTGTGTCGTCATCAGGATGAATCAAATAGGCAGGGAGTCACGTCACGGATGCCAGTTTGGATATTAAGAGGTTTAACTGCGCATGATTAAATGTGGTCATTTTTGGCACTACAAAGTTCGTTTTCGTGTGAAATAAATCTTTTTGAAACAGATATATTGCTCTCCAGTTTACGCACGTCGAAAAAAGACGGAATAACTCGTGCAAACCCCACGAATCTCCGTCTGTGAGCACAAAAGGCTAGTATAGAAATGCAAGTTGAATGGGTTTCCTTGATAAACCTGCCTTAATCAATCAGATCCCCCATGACACGACATCAGCTCAAGAAGAATCTACGTCACTGCCTCATTGGGGACTAACCTTATATATATATATATATATATATATATATATATATAATAACAGTTTTCACGTAACATTTCCATATTGATTAATAGGGAAAACTACCTTGGAATGTCAGTTTATGTTCACACCACATCCCTGCGCCTTACGTTGCGTCCTTACCTGGATCGCATTGGTCACGTTCCATCCTGCCTCCCAAGCAGTGATTTTTGGCTTGTCCGGGCCGCCAAATTCGGAGCAAAATCCGCCGTCTTTGGACGCTGAGGGCGGTGGACCCGTTCCATCCCTCTGGTAATGGCTGTCCCCTTCGACCGTCCCCTCGCCCCCCATTTCCCCGCCGCCCTCTCCTCCAATTTCATCATTTTTAAGGATGTCCATTTGAAGCCCCTGCCTGTGGTCATAGTCCAGATCATCGCAGGCGGCGAAGCCCAAACCCTCTTCATCGGTGGCGGCCTGGAATCCCAATTTGGCGAACATCCCACTCACCTTCGCCTGCGACTTATTGGTGACCGTGGTGGCCGCGTTGGAGAGCTTGTTGGAGATCTTGCTTCTAATTAACGTTGCCATGATTGCTCTTCTAAATGAGACTGTTCAAATACCTCTGCAAATATTTTTTCTTCTTCTTCTTCTAGATATATGAAAATTAGTGTGCGACCGGAGTTCTTTGTCTGCGCATCCACGAAGCGAAGTGACGCGTATTCGTTATCTCCAGTTCTGACTGAAATCACGCCTGGTGTTTTTGCTAATTCCGTGGTTCATGTCACTTTCAGACGTAAATGATGCCTGGCGCCTGCATCCTGCTCTCCCGCTCCTCTCTCTTTTTTTCTGGCCGAACTCTTATGCGCGCTTCCCGGGTGAGAGCAAGTTTAATGTCCAGTGCGTAAAAGGAGAATGTTCGCAGTTTTGCGCGGGGTTTTCCGTTCTCTGTATCCGTGGCACAGCTTCGACTCCTGCGTTTCAGTGGCCGTCGCTGATGCCAATGCGGTACACGGGAGCTCGGGGGTGTTGAGAGAGAGGCACGTGTCACCGTCAGCCTGCCAATGCTAAGAGTCTCGCGCGTAACGCGCGTCTCCGGCTCCCAATGCGCGCGCTACTCCGCACCGGCAGAGAAAAAAAAGCCAGGGTAAAGATTTGCTGCATTTCTAGGGGAGGTGCTTGCAGTACCCCATCCTCCTTTCCACTCTCATTATGCCCAATATACTTGGTCACAACACCCAATGGCATCCGGGGTCTCGTAGTGTTGCATAACTTTACGTATATATAAACCGTCTCCACACACTGGACTAGGTCTTAAATGGACACTAAAAGTATTCTTGAAATATTCTTGTCCCGTCGCAGCTTGAATCCTCCAGTTTTTATTGCTTCAGATGAAGGTCAGAAATCAGTTTTAACTCATTTTCAGCAAGAGGACACGACGCGTAGAGTTGGTATTGGAATACTCTTTTGAACGGATTTAAAACCTTCTTTCCTTCGTCAAGGGAATGAGCAAGAAACACGTCGCAGATTTGATTGATTTAGACTTGTAGTTGACTAAATACTAAGTTATCGCAAGTGGTGTTTTTTAAAATGTGTTAAAATTGGATTATGGATTATTTGTCACGGTGCAGAAACTGCAGAAACGGACACTTTTTAAAGTGAATGAGGATGTTTTTGAAAAGTTATTAAGCAAGGTCTCTTTTTTTTCTCTGATGGAATTTCCGTTCATTTGCACTTGTCATGTAGTTATAATTATGAAAGTGTACTTCTGTGGATTCCTACAAACATGTGGACGCTTTATAAAATCCATTTAGGCCTGTGATCACATTACAGTCGTGTTCGTTTGGATCGAATTATTCACTAAAAATATTGTGAAACATAAAATCTTCAGTTGTTTAAAATATTAACGTTTCGTGTGATCAGACTGAACAGACTAAATTCATATTTTACCAACGATTCTCGCGCGTTAAAGAAATAAACCTTAGGATAGACTTATATTTAAATAAATGTTTTTCTGATTACAAATATATCAGAAGCTCAAATGTTAACGAATAACCAAAAATATATCTATTCGCTATTCTCTAAATAATATTTACATTGAAATAAAAGCATGTCACAAAATTAAATATTGTTAATCTTATTGGGCGATTGTAGTTATAAAACAATAAAAAACAAATTATGTATTTCGTGTATGTAAATGTCAAGGACGTTAGCTGTAAATAAAGAAACACTTTTGTTTAAGTAAAACGCTGAATCTAAACCGTTTCAATTAGTTTCATATAGATAAAATATCTAATTCCGTGATTGAATGCATAACAATTTCAACAATTTTTGGTCTGGGGTTTGCACTAAATCTCATTCCACTAATAAATGTAGCCTATAGCATTACCCTATGATTTATATACGGTAGCTGTGTACATTATATAGGCCTATAGATATAGATTTCGTGTTGCCCTGCTGTATTTGTCATATCTAATCTCTGATGGTCTTTCCCCGGAGGTTTTCCTTATCCCCGCAGGCAGTGCTCGGCCTCTCGGCCTCTTTTCCCGGTGGGAGCGGAACGGGTTAATCGGAGCGGCGTTATCTGCCGCGCGCAGAGCTCGAGTGATCCGCGGCGATTTACAGCTGTAGAAATACAATCGCGACAAGAGCGGCGCAGACGCAGACGGGCTTTCTTTCTTTACATCAAATCTGATTTATACAAAGAATTATAGGAGGAAAAATATATATAATTAAAATAAAATGTTATAAAATAATATGCAATCGGGCTTTTTCCTGATCATTATGAAGAAATCTAAGGCTAGAGGATTTACTAATGTTTAATTATGCCATTCCTCGTCTGTTCTAAACCCATTCAGTATCTGTCCGACACTTGTCCAGTGTGAAAACGCACCAGATTGATTTTCCTCACCTCCACAATCACTCCACATCATTCCCATTCTGTTCTGCGTTTGCTTTCACTGTGGCTGGATTATGTGTGTTTCTAGTGAATGCGATGGCACGCAATCTCCACTTCTCATCCAGTTTATTACCCTTCAGAAAAATCATAGAGGGCAATAAGAGGTCAGGGTGCTTCTCCCAGGAGCCTCTCTGCACATAACCCTCAATCTCTCCCCCGGGACGCTGATCCAGGATCAGCTGCACTGCTGTCTTTGTCACTGTGATTCAATGTTATCTCGCTCCACAAGGTGATCTCACACCATTGCTGTAGAAAAGCAGTGTCTTTTTGTTTTGTCATGGTGGATCCTGAAACAAAAGGGTTTCGTCAGACCAAACGATCAGCATCTCTCCCTCCCTCCATCCCATTCGGCTCTGTCCTTTTTCTCATTACACACTTCACTGAGCTGGTCTGAGCTGAACTAGTGTAGCAGAGCAATTCCCTCTTCCTCCTCGGCTATATAAAGACAGATCATTAATTAGCTTCGCACTGAAAACTATGATGCTGCACAGAAGGGACACTCGTAATGAGGCTTATCATTCAGACAAACTCACATCTGCAAGCTTGAGCTAAAGCAATGTCATTTGAAAAAATTTGACTTTCCAAAAGCTTGCAGAATGCAGGAAGAACCTTGAATGGCAACTTTGCTCCAAATTGTACTTCTAGACCTGTATTTGCATCAAAAACACACACATGCATTCTGCATCATATAGCCTATTAAAGGGTTAGTTCACCCAAAAATGAAATTCTGTCATTAATTACTCACCCTCATGTCGTTCCACACCTGTAAGACCTTCGTTCATCTTCAGAACATAAATTAAGATATTATATTGCTGTGTTATTGCATATAATCAACACTTTCAAGGTCCAGAAAGGTACTAAAGACATCGTTAAAACAGTCATGTGACTGCAGTGGTGTTATGAAGAGATGAGAATACTTTTTGTATGCAAAAACAAAACAAAAATAATGACTTTATTCAATATTATCTTCTCTTATGTGTCATTCTACGCCTCGTAGCGATTCCAGGTTAGAATTCCGACTCATTATTGGCCGGCTCCTGCATCATATGGATGCGTCGTGCTGATCACGTGATCAGCTTTGACCAATACTGAGCCAGCATTCGGACGTAAACGGGTCATTGACAAATAAGGTTTTTAAAAGTGTAAAAAAACACAATGGAGATATAATTGTTATCAATAGGATTATGTGGTTTTTATAATCAATTATCACTGCTTTTGTCATTTTTTTTTTTTTTTTTTTTTTTTTTTACAAGATGGACAAAATTTGTCACCAAAAAAGTCATTTGGTTTTACTGAATGACACTTTTGGTTATACCGAATGACGATATTTTCAAACATTGCTAACAGGCTGATATCTAGCTAGCTAGCAAAAGGACAATCAAACATTTTATATTTAGTACAAGTTTTTAAAATATTACAACATTTTCCATGTTTTATAGCGGTTGTACTGAATGACCTGATGTTTCGGGACATGCGTATGAGCAAGTGAAAACATGAATTTTTCAAATAGTTAAGAGAGAGTTAGTTACTTTGCTTCATGACCATGTGGTCCTTTGCAGGTGTCTGAATGATGTCACATCCTGTCACATGATATTAACCGCATGACTTGATCCAAAATGGTCCCTTTATATTGCTTACTCCGAATGACATCAATGAAATTCATTTTTCCGGACATTCTTTCTCATAACAAAGCAACGACTTCTACACATAATTTTAATACCATTTTGCACTATGTTGATATATGATCTTATAAAATCATGCCAGAATAAAAAATATATACATTTATTACATTTTAAGGTATTTTAATCACAAATGAAATGGCTGTATTGGCCTTTGGACGGTTAAACCGAATGACCTTTTGACACTTCAAAATCTTTAAAATACCTTTATATGTAGCAAAATATAATTAAAACCTTTTGGATTCAATAAAAGAGATCTAGTTGTATTACCTTACATACTTTGGATGTCATATCTTTGTTTTTTATTATTATTAAGGCCTTTGGACACAAAAATGACCCGTCACGTCATTGACCCAAACACGGAAGCCTTCACTGTGATTACTGCGTCACCTGCGTAAGGATAATGACAGGGAAGAGAAGAGATTGTTGAATAAAGTCGTTATTTTTGTTTTGTTTTTGCAGACAAAAAATATTCTCGTCTCTTCATAACATTAAGGTTGAACCACTGCAGTCACATGACTGTTTTAACGATGTCTTTAGTACCTTTCTGGACCTTGAAAGTGTTGATTATATTGCTGTCTATGGACGAGTCATAAACCTCTCGGAATATATCAAAAATATCTTAATTTGTGTTCTGAAGATGAACGAAGGTCTTACAGGTGTGGAACGACATGAGGGTGAGTAATTAATGACAGAAATTTCATTTTTGGGTGAACTAACCCTTTAAATATTACAAGTTGTTGTCCAGACAGGTGCAATAGCAGCCAGAATCAGAAGAAAAGGTCAGATGCATTTCAGATGAGATCTTTCCGTGTTCATTTCCTTAGGTTTCAGACACGGTATGGACTCCCACACTGGCAGCCTCTTCTGCGGCTCAGTGAGGCAGAAAATAACACATAACACACTTCAATTAGAGAGCCAAACTGAAAAGACACGTGGGTCTCTGGGGGCCGCATCGAAATTAGCCATCCGCGCGTATTGGCCCCTCTCTGAATCCATTACTATTAGCATCACAATCCCAAGTACATTATTGTGCTGATTAGCCTCTATCAGAACAAATGTGTGGAGTCACTAGATTCTGCGTTCCCAATACTTTCATCATATGCCGTTGTCACATATACGATGATGTTGGTTAATATTAGATTTGCAAATGAATCTTTCTATCATTTAGAAGGAAAATGTTATAGTTCCAGCACACATATTTTACTCTTTTATAAATAAAGGTTCCAAAAGAGGATTCCATAGAAGAACCATTTTTTCCGCCTTAGTTTAAAGAACATTTTAATAATCTAAAGAACATTTTTTTTCCACTATAAAGAACAATGGAAAGATTCTATGGATGTTAAAGGCTCTTTAGGTTATTTAAGAAAGGGTTCTGTAACCATAGAATTGTAAACTTCTTTTGCCTTTAAATAAAGCTAATTATGACTGATTTTTGTGAAGTTGTAAAGAAAACAAAAATCAACAGAGCACATTTTATATGAAAATACCATTTCAGTCTTTACTTCAAAATTTCATGATTAATTTAAAATATTACTTTACTAGCAATTTCTGTGTGAAAATAGTTTTTTATTCAGTTAACAGACAAAACCGTAAATGATGTACATTTGCTATTTTTGAATAATAGAAAACATTTATTTCATTTATTATGTACACTCCAAAAAATGCTGGGTTAAAAACAACCCAAGTTGGGTTGAAAATGGACAAACCCAGCGATTGGGTTAAATGTTTGCCCAATGTGCTGGGCAGTTTTATTTAACTCATTGTTTAAAAATGACTATATGGCTGGATTAAAATGAACCCAAAATATGTTGGAAATTAAAAATCAGACACATAATTACTAGAGGCAACAATAATAATCAAAAGATGAACATTTATTAATAAGCAATTTAATAAATGTTTGTTTAATTATTATTCATTAAACATTTGCAACATACTTCGGGTTCATTTTAAGCAACAGTACAGTAATTTTTAAACAATAGTTAAGTTAAATAAAACTGCCCAACACGTTGATCAAACATTTAACCCAACCGCTGGGTTAAAACATCCCATTCGCTGGGTTAAAACAAACCATTCGCTGGGTTAAAACAAACCATTCGCTGGGTTAAAACATCCCATTCGCTGGGTTAAAACATCCCATTCGCTGGGTTAAAACATCCCAATCGCTGGGTTTGTCCATTTTCAACCTAACTTGGGTTGTTTAGAGTTAGAGTGTGTGTATATATAATATACATACTCATATTTATTTCAGATATATATATATATATATATATATAATATATAATCTGAAATAAATCTGCAAATGATCATCATAATTCACATAATCCACTGAGGCAGAGACGTGTTGAGAGTCCAAGAGCCAAAATAGAAAAATCACATCCCATAACTCAAATAAATTCATCCCTTTTAGCCATAAACACACACACACGAGAGTGAAATCCAGGTGGTCTTGTGGTAACCACTTAAAAGCCTTTTCATTTATCCTAATGCGCCTGTTTAATGGCCTATTATGAGATCCCGGGAGAGATGTGGGTTATATTAACCCTGCTAGTGCAGAGAATGAATACTGCTCTCACACACACACACACATCCCTTCAATCTGTCGCTCTCTCTCTCTTTACATGTCAGATAAAAGAGCAACCCCTCTCTTTTCTGAAGTGACCTGCTCATATCCATACGTGTGTTTTTCCTTGTTGATTGCTGCCGTTTTACTCTCCTCTGGCGGTCCAGACAACAGTATTTCTAGCAGTCCTGACTCACTCCATCACCTTGTGGATTTTTCTCTCCTTGTTCGTTCGGTCGCTGTTCCCCCCCGCCAGGACACATTAACATTGTAATTGCCTTTTAGCCCTCTCCTTTGAACACACTGTAAACTGGCTGTGCTCCTCTGGGATCGAGAGCCTGAGGCCTACACAATCAACACAGCAATCTGTTTCCATTATATGCTTCTTACAGCCACAGCTATCATCCATTATGGACTGATACATAGACTGTGTGTGTGTGTGTGTGTGTGTGTGTGTGTATAGTTCAGTCTATATACTGAAATGATACAATATTTTCAGCATATAGACTATTGAAGTATATTCAGATAAGATGCTGTGCATAAAAATGAACTGAAATATAAATTTTAAATAGAGTGAGACTGAATACAGAGCGTGCGCGCTCACTGGCTGTGTGTGCACGTGCGCGCGCGCATTGAACGTGTTAGTCTCTGGGTTCATGAATAAATGAAGAGAAACAGCTCAGTTTTCCACATGGGACAGTTTTGTGTCCTGTTAAACAAAATAACACGTTTACAAATCAATGCTACAGCAGTTCTGTGAGGAAACTCTCGTTGTTGACTTCATCCGAGCAAATGAAAAAGCTGGATCGACTATTTAAACAGAAACGACCAATTTTTGTTTTTTTCCTGGAATAAGGCACAAACTATCCGTAAGTGAACGTCCTATTGAAACAGCAATAATTACAGTCATTATTACCAAACAAAAGCGGACTCATTGAGATGAAGACCACCTGCTTTTAATAACAGTGCGCATATTCAAATGAGATGTAAATGGTTTTTTGTCGTAACTGACGTGCAGCGACGGTCACAACTGTAAAGTGTTTACATTATACAAAAAATCAGCGAATATGACAAATATGAGCAGCGATCGCCGTGTTTTGCATCAGCTCTCGCGTCTCTTGCATTTATTCGCTGAGAGCCTCATAAATATTCAGAGCTCTTGCGTTCAAAAGCGTTGCGTTGTGACGTCATCGGACGCGCTTTCTTTGATTTTAATTGGACCAAGCAGGAATAACAAGTGCTCAGAACACGGGAAACCCTCGAGCACTTGAATAGAGTCTGTGTTCATTAACAAACACATGATTCAACATCACAGCTATTGATCTGTGAAGAAATACAACAAATGCTGTCTGGAGACCTTCTGTGCCAATCAAAAACATTTAGTTTTCAAGTATTTATTAAAGCAATGACCTTTTAACCCTTCAATGCATACATTATTAAGCCAAAATCACACAAAAAATGTAATGTTTCTCTGTGTTAATGTCAGTGGGATGGGAATGGCTATGGGAAATCCCATCTAACTGACTAATTCCAGTAAAACCTTTGTAATAGTCATATAAACCTAGTCTTGCATTTGAACATGAACAGATTTCATCATGTCATGCAGTGCGGCATGCTTGAGTCGATTCATGGTTTTCTCAGGAGTTTTCTTCTTTAACTGACCCCAATGCTGGACTCAAGGAGAGGGTCAAAGGCGATACCTGAGGGCATCAGTAAACGCACCAATGCTCAAGCCATCAATAACCAGCACACATGTGTTTGACTCAGCGGGTGTGTGTGTGTGTGTGTGTGTGTGTGTGTGTAGTGGATCAGAGTCGAGCCCCGAGGCGGTGGTCGCTGTGAGCTCTCACATGATGGCTTCTGCTTCCTATAGAGTGCATTAGTATTTTTTTCCATTCATTTCTCCCATAGTGATTTCAAAAAATGTCTTTGTTAAAGCGTTATAAGCCATGAACCAAGCCAACCAGCTATGACGATAATCACAACATTACAAACTTTGATTTGAAGCAAAAAATGTTATACAAAGGTACAAGATTGTGTTGGCCTACTACTATCGGTTTTAGTAAGGGAAAGAACTACAATCCCATGAAGCATTGCGAATAGCATTAAAAATGGAGAAATATAAAAATATATATGTTAAATATATATACAGTATGAAAACAATGTTTTAAATGATTGCAAAATATGCATATATATACAAATATTTAAGTATTTTGAGAGCATAGATTCGATTACATCATTCACAGTGCTTAATGGGAGTGGGCGGAGCTAAAGAGTTCATCTCGCCTCTGATTGGTGGAATTTTTGGAAGTTTTTCTCCATGAATTCCTCTGTTAAAGGATTAGTTCACTTCAGAATTGAAATGTCCTGATAATTTACTCACCCTCATGTCATCCAAGTTGTTTATTTCTTTCTCCAGTCGGAAAGAAATGAAAGTTTTTGAGGAAAACATTCCAGGATTTTTCTCCATATAGTGGACTTCAGCGGGTTCAACGGGTTGAAGGTCCAAATGTCAGTTTCAGTGCAGCTTCAAAGAGCTCTACATGATCCCAGACGAGGAATAAGAGTCTTATCTAGAGAAACCATCGGTCATTTTCTGAAAAAAATAAAAATTATATACTTTTTAACCACAAATGCTCGTCTCGCACTGCTCTGTGATGCTCCACACATTACGTAATCACTTGGGAAAGGTCGTGTGTACCGCTGTAGAGTGAAAAACTCCATCTCATTTTCTCCTCCAACTTCAAAATCGTCCGACATCATTGTTTTACCTTTTTTTTGTAAAGGCCGTTTGACTTAGTCTTTGCATGTTCGCTTTGTAAACACTGGATCGGTACTTCCACCTACGATTTCGGTTCTATGCGTGACCTTTCCAACGTGATAATGTAATGCATGGCGCATCTCAGAGCAGTGCAAGACGAGCATTTGTGGTTAAAAAGTATATAATTTTATTTATTTTTTTTAGAAAATGACCGATGGTTTCTCTAGATAAGACCCTTATTCCTCGCCTGGGATCATGTAGAGCTCTTTGAAGCTGCACTGAAACTGACATTTGGACCTTCAACCCGTTGAACCCCAATGAAGTCCACTATATGGAGAAAAATCCTGGAGTGTTTTCCTCAAAAACCTTCATTTCCTTTCAACTGAAGAAAGAAAGACATAAACATCTTGGATGACATGGGGGTGAGTAAATTATCAGGAAATTTGAATTCTGAAGTGAACTAATCCTTTAACCCTCTGACGCATTATATCCACACTTGGACAGTTTAGAGTTACTCTACGTTCCACAGTCTCTCAAAAGATGCAGAAGAACTGAGATGGCTCCTGATCCGAGTCTCCTGTCGTGCGTCTGTAGCGTCGCTGCAGGTGGTGCGTCTCTGTTCTCTCAGCATGTTTGGCAGCAGTTCATCGGGGCTCCACCCCGCAGTCCCGCTGCCCTTTAAAACACCCGCTTCCTTTCACCTGAGGTCAAGTGCGTGTCGCGTGCGTCAGCTCTTCATGACCACGACCATCTACAGGAGAGTTTGGAGGGTTAGACAGGAGGTTAGTGTGTCTGGCAGCTGTGCTTTGACCTGCGTAACAAATGGAAGCATGATATCATGAGGTCAATATGATGGTGTTGTTTGACAGATCTCGCTTTTTTCTGCCCACTTTCTGTCTGCATGTAATAAATTGTTAAAAGCCAAATGCAGACATTCCCCTCTTTGAAACATCACAAAGCATGCAGTGTAATACAAAGTCTTTATGACAAATGTGCATTACTGCAGAAAAGCAAACATGTTTCCTATAGGATTGCCTTTCAGTTTAGTTCAGTTTGTTCCATTATCTGGTTTCCTCACAGGGAGGCTGTAAAATCAAAGACTATTCATTTTGTTTGCTGTGGAAATGGTCCATTTGTCTTTAGCCATTATCTGACATTGTGGACGGGCCCCTCAATCATCTACTCGGTTACATGAAAACAATATATATGCGAATAAATGCTTTACCAGTTCAGCTTCTGCAATGTGGTGTTTTAAAAGAATATGTCTGCTCTTTATGTCTAAATGTGAAAAATATAGATTGTTTTAGATGGTTACATTTGATATACACTAATGTTTTGAATAATTAATTTTTTTTAATGTTTTTGAAAGAAGTCTGTTCTGCTCACCAAGGCTGCATTTATTTGATCAAAAATACAGTAAAAATTGGTAAATATTTTTACAATGTAAAACAGCTGTTTTCTATGTGAATATATAGTAAATTGTAATTTATTCCTGTGATCAAAGCTGAATTTTCAGCATCATTACTCCAGTCTTCAGTGTCACATGATCCTTCAGAAATCATTCTACATTCAGGGGACGTGTTACCACAACTTAAATAAATGCATGGTTACAAGTTAAAAATTCTAATTTATTGTTTTAATTAAAATTTTTAAGGTGCAAACATTCGTTCTGTGGACATAATAATGTTGATCATTACATCAACTTAACATTGCTTGTAATTTAAACTCAAATTTCTGCGTTAACTGACTTTTTAAAAAAAAAAAAAAAAAATTAAGTTGTAGTAACGTAATGAAATTGTCTTGATAACTTTGGAAATTAGGCAGTGGATTTCTAGTTCCCAGCTTTGCATAGGACTGGATAAGGAGAATAAATGTCGAAATTAAGTGTTAATTTATTTGTTTTAGTGAAGAGTAAGACCTGTTTAATGCTGTTATGTTTGGCATTTAAAAGAGTTTCTGTAATGTTGAAGTTTGTGCTGAAGAGTAGATACATGAAGGTAAAACACTACACTGAATCTATAAGCAATGACTGCGCTAATGCCAGTGACAAGGAATATCTTACTTTTTCATTAAATATAAATGTTAAATAAGTTAACATGTGCTATGATAGCTGTTGATATGAACTGAAATAGATAAGATTAATTGGTTCCAGAGCTACAACTCTGGTAGCTGGAGCGACTTCATTTTTTTGAGTAATCAACTTAAAAATTTGTGTTTATGCTACAAATTATTAAGTTCCTCCAACTCTACTGGTACAGAGCCCTGCACATGACATGCAGGGAAAGGAAGTAAATCGTACGTACGATTCCCTCGATTTGCTAAATTGTGTGCACGATTTACTATTTCGTTCCCTCGATTTGCTAAATCGTGTGCACGATTTACTAATTCATTCCCTCGATTTGCTAAATCGTGCGGACGATTTACTATTTCGTTCCCTCGATTTGCTAAATAGTGCGCACGATTTACTATTTCGTTCCCTCGATTTGCTAAATAGTGCGCACGATTTACTAATTTGTTCCCTTGATTTATAAATTATTAAATTCACTCAAAGTTATCATAACTCAAAAAAATCTATGCTTGTGAAGTAAATCGTGCGTACGATTCCCTCGATTTGCTAAACTAACTATTTCGTTCCCTCGATTTGCTAAATCGTGCGCACGATTTACTATTTCGTTCCCTCGATTTGCTAAATAGTGCGCACGATTTACTATTTCGTTCCCTCGATTTGCTAAATCGTGCGCACGATTTACTATTTCGTTCCCTCGATTTGCTAAATCGTGCGCACGATTTACTATTTCGTTCCCTCGATTTGCTAAATAGTGCGCACGATTTACTAATTTGTTCCCTTGATTTATAAATTATTAAATTCACTCAAAGTTATCATAACTCAAAAAAATCTATGCTTGTGGCATTAATATTTTTTTATAGAGCCAACACAATATTTTTAGAGTGTAATTATGCTGATACATTTCTGTTTCTTTATTCTAAACATTAATGTATATATTTCATACATTTGTCTTTTGACTGTTCAAAGGAATAATTCAGCCATAAATGAAACTTCTGTCATCATCACAATGACATGAGGGACAGTAAATGATTTTCATTTTTTAATCCGTTCCTCTCTTATGTTGTTTTTGTCCATCTTTCTCTCGGTGTGTTCTTTGTGTAGTGCTGTAGCAGTAATGGAGGGATAATTGTGACTTTCCTTTGATTTCAGTCTGAGTGTCACACACACACACACACTGTTATCATGCCTCTACCCCTCACACTTGATCACAGATAATCACTTCTGAAAGGTGCCATTTTTATCTGCCACTACAGCTGCAGTTCAGTCAGAGAAAGAAGCAGCATAAATCTGTGTGTGTCTGTGAGGTGAGAACAGCTCTCGGCTCTATTAACAGCTGTGAATGTGCCGCTGACCCTCCGTCCTTTCAGACATCACAAACACTCTCTAATCCTGTTCTCTGTGAAATACTTGACCCTTTGTTATTTATGATTAATTACATTTGCATTTGGCTTTAGTCTTGTTTGAATGGGAGTTTTCAGGGTATTAGATATTGATTTATATAATGACCTGTATCTCTGAACAGTGTCGGTGAGGAAGACGAATCTCTAGAGTCGATGTGTGTGTGTGCTGGTAAAGGGCTTATGGTTAACTGTGGGTAAATGCCAGACAGGTTGAACAAACATGATGAGCTCTAGTGTGTCTATGAGGATGTGATGATAAAAAGAGTTTAAAGAGCCAATGTTATTTACACTGAGAAGCAGTGTGTGTCTATGTGCGTGTTGCACATCAAAATCAGGTGAAGCAGGAGTCTGGTTCAGATTTCCACCCCCTGAAGAGAGACTTTTGGTTGAATTCTGCTGAAATAAACTGCTCAGTGTGCTGCTAAATCAACCAGAAGAGCAGAATGTGTGTGTGTGTGTGTGTGTGTGTGTGTGAGACAGATAGGCAAACAAACAGACACACAGATGGATAGAAAGGACAGACACACACACACACACAGACAAATAGACAGACAGGCAGACAGACATACAAACAAACAGACAAATAGACAAACAGACAAACACTGACAAACAAACACAGACAGACAGACAAAAAACAGACAGACAAACAAGCAGACAGACAGACAGACAGAGAAATAGACAGACAGATAGACAAACAAACAAACATACAAACAGACAGAGACAGACAGACAGACATACAAACAAACAGACAGAAAAACAGACAGACAAACAAGCAGACAAACAGACAGACAGACAGAAAGACACAGACAGATAGACAAACAGACAAACAAACAAATAAACAAACAAACATACAGACAGATACAGACAGACAGACAGACAAACAAAGACAAACAGACAGAGACAGACAGACAAAAAACAGACAGATAGACAAACAGACGGACAGACAGACATAGATACATACAAACAAACAAACAGACACACACACAGACAGACAGAAAGACAGACAAAGACAAACAGACAGACAGACAAAAAACAGACAGACATACAAACAAACAGACAGACAGAAAGACAGACAAAGACAAACAGACAGAGACAGAAAGACAGACAGACAGACAGACAAACAAGCAGACAGACAGACAAACAAGCAGACAGACAGACAGACAAACAGACAGATACAGACAGACAAACAAACAAATAAACAAACATACATACAAACAGACAGACAAAAGAAAGACAGATAGACAAACAGACGGACAGACAAACAAGCAGACAGACAGACAGACAAATACAGACAGATAGACAAACAAACAAACAAACATACAAACAGACAGACAGATACAGACAAATAGACAAACATACAGACAGACAGACAGAAAGACAAAGACAAACAAACAGACAGAGACAGACAGACAGACATACAGACAGACATACAGACAAACAAGCAGACAGACATACAGACAGACATACAGACAAACAAGCAGACAGACAGACAGACAGACAGATACAGAGAGACAAATAGACATACAAACAAACAAACAGACAGACAGACAAATACAGACAGATAGACAAACAAACAAACAAACATACAAACAGACAGACAGACAGATACAGACAAATAGACAAACATACAGACAGACAAACAAACAGACAGACAGACAGAAAGACAAAGACAAACAAACAGACAGACAGACAGACAGACATACAGACAGACAGAAAGACAGACAAACAAAGACAGAGACAGACAGACAAAAACAGACAGATAGACAAACAGACGGACAGACAGACAGACAGACAAATAGACAAACAAACATACAGACAGACAAAAAACAGACAGATAGACAAACAGACGGACATACAGACAGACAGACAGACAGACAGACAAATAGACAAACAGACAAACATACAGACAGACAAACAGACAGACAGACAGACAGAAAGACAGACAAACAAAGACAAACAGACAGAGACAGACAGACAAATAGACAAACAAACAAACATACAAACAGATAGACAAATAGACAGACAAACAAACAGACAGACAGAGAAATAGACAGACAGACAGTTGCAGGTTTTAAAATGAAATTTAAAAGAAATATGAAAATATATTTTGCATTATGAAAATGAAATGTTTATGTGACATATTTAAAATAACCATGAAAGTTCTGAGTAAATATTATGTAAAATAAATTTCAGCATTTCAGTTATGTATGCATTTTTACTATCTTTCAATTAAGTAGTCTGATGTGATACATTTCAGCTTTATATCGGCATCAAAAAGATCAACATTGGCTGAACGATGCTCCAGACAAGAGCAATGAAGCTGATGAAACACTAGAGCTGAGAAAAACAAGAAGAAAGAAAATGGGTTTTGATTGAATAAATTTGCATGACTAGAATATTCTCTGATGTATCCAGATTTTCCCTGACAGGTTTTATCATTTAAAGACATTTCACCACTTAAAGTCGTCATAAAAGGGAAGTTGCTCTGGTCTTTTCCTCCGTATTGTGATGTATATCCATCCGTCTCACTCTCATATGAAACATGCAGAAAGACAGAAAACACTGAGCAGAGAGAGAGACACTC
>CM077460.1:32785999-32810999 GCA_039654765.1 Mylopharyngodon piceus | reverse complement strand
GAAAATCATGACAGAGATACTGGTGAACAACGGCACTTTCAGCAGTGCAGTGATACAACAGAGAAATACTGACTATACACACACCGTCCGGTCAGAGAATGATAAAATGTGTTCATGTGACTGACAAACAAACAGCGAGAGAGGCTGTGTGACGCTCATGACGTATGTGACTGTTTGTAACGTTTGCACATGTATTCTGTGTGTGAGTGTTTGTGTGCTCATGGGAAGTGGTCCATGTGTTGGCCGCGGGCGTCAGTGTCGGCGCGGCTCCGCGGGCTTCAGCGCTGACCTACATCTGATTATTACTGCTGACAGAACATCCTTCTTCAGTCTTTGTCCCTGACCAACCGACTGTGACATACGACACAGCGTGCTTCGTGTTGACCTGCCTCACACAAATATGTTCTAAGAACGTTCTGCTAACGTTCCCATTAGGTTATGAACACATTATTTCTGAATGTTCTCTCAACGTTCAAAACATCCAGCCTTTTTTTTATTTAAATGTTTTAAAAATGTGGCTATGTGAACATTATATTTCAAAATTATGACGGTGAAAATTGACACAAAGTCATAATTATGAGATTAAAAAGTCAAAATTATGAGAAAAAGTCAATTATGACAAAAAGTCAAAATTGACAGTCCTAATTATGAGAAATTATGAGATAAAAAATTCATAATTATAAGAAAGTCAAAATTATGACAAAAAGTGAAAATTGACAGTCATAATTATGAGATTACAAAGTCGAAATTATGAGATAAAATGTCAAAATTATGACAAAAAGTCAAAATTGACAGTCATAATTATGAGATTAAATAGTCAAAATTACAAGGTAAAAAGTAGAAATTACAACAGTCATAATTATGATATAAATTCAAATATCTGTCATAAATCAAAATTATGAGATAAAAATTAGAAATTATGACATTAAAAGATGTAATTATTATGACATTCTAAGTCATAACTTTGACTTTTTATGAGCTTTTGTCCCTGCTAACGTTCCCATTAGGTTATGAAAACATTATTTCTGAATGTTCTCTGAACGTTCAAAACATCCAGTTTTGCAAGTGCAAACATTCCATTTGATCATTCTTCAAACATTATGGGAATGTTACTTTTGAACGTTCTCTCAACGTAAGTAGTAACATTTAAAAAACGTTAGACGAACATCCAACTAAAGCATTTCAGATAAAAAACACTCCATGAACGATGTATAAATAACAGGGGTTTTTTTGGTAACATTTTGAGAACATTATTAAAGACCAGATAACTTTGAACGAACATTATGTTAACATTACTGGAAGAACGTTTGCTCATAACTTTGAGAGAACCTTGCCAGAACGTTCTGAGAACATTCCGTTTGTTGAGGAAAGTGTGCTGTTACTTTACTAAGTGATCTGACGCACCATTTTCACCATGAAAAATTCCCACAGACACACTGGAGGAAACTGAAACACATCTATAGAATTTCACATAGCATAGCAACACCCTAGCAACCACCCACAACACCCAAGCAACCCAATAGCAACGTGCCAAAAACACTCAGAGCTGCATTTCCCAAAAGCAAAAAGCCTCAATGGCGCCAATCTACTTGAGCTTACGATTCTGGGAAACACAATCCATTCATGTTGCTATGCGGTTGCCAGGTCGTTTCTTCATGTCTGGAGTTTTGCATCTTTAGAAAATGCAAAACTCTAGTTTGTTTAGAACAATATATTTCATCGTTAGACTAGTAATATTTCTCAAGTGCTCATCATCAAGTGCGCAGAGAGACGCCATGCGGCTTTAATTTGAGTTTCAGATCATCTTCATTATGACAGTGTGTCAGATGAACATAACGACTCTAAAACATAATGTTCTCAACGATGATGATAAAATTGTGAATGTTTGTGGGGCAGGACGAGGCCTGACAGTGTGTGATGGATGTTATTCACTAATACACAGCATGATCTCACTAACACTGACAGGACTATATGAGCTGCTGCAATGACAAATGGCATAATGCACAATACTGTCTGAATGTGTGTGCCGTAAACATGTGGAAGCTTGTTTCCAACACAGAATACTAAAGAAAAAGGCAATTTTTCTCGCAATTACGAGTTTATAAATCGCAATTCTGACTTTTTTCGCAACTGCGAGTTTATAATTTACAATTCTGACTTTTTTCGCAACTGCGAGTTTATAATTCACAATTCTGACTTTTTTCTCATAATTGTGAATTTATAATTCGCAATTCTGACTTTTTCTCGCAATTACGAGTTTATAAATCGCAATTCTGACTTTTTCTCACAACTGCGAGTTTATAATTTACAACTCTGACTTTTTTCTCGTAATTGCGAATTTATAAATCGCAATTCTGACTTTTTCTCGTAATTGCGAATTTATAAATTGCAAATTCGACTTTCTCGCAATTACAAGTTTATAAATCGCAATTCTGACTTTTTCTCACAATTCCGAGTTTATAAATCGCAATTCTGACTTTTTCTCGCAGTTACAAGTTTATAAATTGCAAATTCGACTTTTTCTCGCAATTACGAGTTTATAAATCGCAAATTTGACTTTTTCTCGCAATTACGAGTTTATAAATCGCAATTCTGACTTTTTCCTCACAATTACAAGTTTATAAATCGCAATTCTGACTTTTTCTTACAATTACGAGTTTATAAATCGCAATTTTGACTTTTTTCGCAACTGCGAGTTTATAATTTGCCATTCTGACTTTTTTCTCGTAATTGTGAATTTATAAAATGCAATTCTGACTTATTCTCACAATTACGAGTTTATAAATTGCAATTCTGACTTTTTCTCGCAACTGCGTGCTTATAATTTACAATTCTGACTTTTTCTCGTAATTCTGACTTTTTCTTGCAATTGTGAGTTTATAAATCTCAATTTTGACTTTTTTATTACAATTGCGAGTTTATAAATAATATAAATAATTCTGACTTTTTCTCATAACTGGTAGTTTATAAATCGCAATTCTGATTTTTTTTCTCGTAATTGCGAATTTATTAATCGCAATTCTGACTTTTTCTCGCAATTACGAGTTTATAAATCACAATTCTGACTTTTCTCGCAACTGCAAGTTTATAAATTGCAATTCTGACTTTTTTCTCATAATTGTTAGTTTATAAATCACAAATCTGACTTGTTTCTTGCAATTATAAATCGTAATTCTGAATTTTTTCTCGTAATTGTTAGTTTATAAAATCACAAATCTGACTTGTTTCTTGCAATTATAAATTGCAATTCTCGCAGTTGCGAGAAAAAAGTCAGAATTGCAATTTAAACTCAAAATTCTGACTTTTCTCGTAATTACGAGTTTATAAATCACAATTCTGACTTTTCTCGCAACTGCAAGTTTATAAATTGCAATTCTGACTTTTTTCTCATAATTGTTAGTTTATAAATCACAAATCTGACTAGTTTCTTGCAATTATAAATCGTAATTCTGAATTTTTTGCAACTGCAAGTTATAAACTGCAAGATATAAACTCAAAGTTGTGAGAAATAGTCCGAATTAAAGTCAGATAAAAAGTTGCAATTAATTTTTTTTTTTTCAAGCTTCCATATAAACATCAGGTTTGAGTCAAAGGAAATACAGAGAGATAAAGAGATGTCGAAAAGTTTGGAAGGTGCTTCAATACAGTACAATAACATATTTAAATGAAGTGCTGAAGGTAATAATTCAGATCAAAAAAATGTAAAGCTGACAAAAGAGAAAACAAGAACTTTGCGTCCTTTGCTGTCCTGTAGTCCGAAGAGCTCTGAGGAACCTTCATGTGTTTAATACTGAGAGGCATCAGATCTGTACAGCACATTCATTCATCACATCTACAAACACAGCTGTGCACTGGAGCTTAATAAATAATCCGAAACATGGACGCAATAACTGCATCAAATCTCAAGCGGTCGTTCAGCATCAAACCATGACAACACAACAACAAAAGTGTCCAAATAAAACGCAGAAGTCCAGCTTCACGACATCATTAACGGCGCAGCACCGGCGTCAGAGGACGATCTCAAAGCTTCTCGTGAGGTGACGGCAATGTTCAAACCTCATTATCATACCTGAGAAACACCAGCGCTTTCATTCATTCACAGATGCTCTAGTTCCCCTCAAGGGTCAAAGGTCTCCTGGTTTCTATCTAAAGGAGGGTGTTTGTCTGCTGGTGTGTCTCTACTGCCCTCTGCTGGCCGATTTCAGTTTGATGATCCATTCACCGCTGGGGTTGTTGTTGTACAAGTCAAACAAATGAGTCTCTGGATCCAAACGATGTTCACCTGAGCCATAAAACAAGATTCAGCCATTACAAATATACATGTATAGCTTAAAATATATAGTATTGACAAAAAGTATTATTTAAATGCAGCTAAATCAACCTGGAAACTGTGTGAAACAGAAACATGAATTTATATATAACAAACAAACCCAGAGAGTTGACACATATAATATTAATATTATAGTACTGTTTTCTTGTTGATAGCCGTCATATGAAACTAAAAAACCCAAATAAAGAGCGGGAATTTCACCACCATGATATTCTCATATACGCATTTGAGATTTGAGTTAACCGTAATAACCCTGTTTTGGGTTTGGAAAACATCTTGTTTTGTCACATTTGTTGTTTATTGATACATTTTGGCAAAAAACAAAAATAAAAACTTACCGATGTTTCCACCAACTTCATAGATGGCACAGTCTGGGTAGGTTGTTGAACCATTTCTGTGTGAGGGAAAGATAAAAAAATTAATTGTACCAAAGTATTGGTAGAGTGTGTGTGTGGTGTGTGAAAGTGAATGTGTGTGTGTGTGTGTGTGTGTGTGTGTGTGTGTTCATACCGTTTCAGGAGACCCTTGCCGTTATCAGAAGCGTGTAGTTCTTTATAAAACTGTGACATCAGGTCTGAGGCGCGAGAGTTAATGGTGAGACGAAACTCCATCGAGAAACTCACGTCACCCAGCTGGATCTTTACAGTACGACACTGCTGAACACACACACACACACACACACACGAGAAGAAGAAAATAATTAGTTATCAATAACTGATCATTATGAGCCAAAGATCATTAGCAAAAACTGCCCTCAAAATAAATATATAAAAAGATTATTATCATAGATATTTGAACGTGTGATTCAAGTCATAATCGACAATGATTCTGTTTTCAGAAATATTTCACAGCACATAAGCTCACATTACGATCTCTAGTGGAGTACGAGCTTTTACGCACTTTGTGTGTTCTGTCAGGTCCTGTAAGCGTCTGTTCCTGAGACTAAAGCCTCTAAAGAGATCATCCCATCATCTCCTCATCCTCTCACACTCACGATCTGTCGCTCTCATGCTTCCCCTCCTTATTCCATCTATATTCATTAAATGGATCCAAAGAGACTGACAGCTTGTACCAAACTCTCTCTCACCTCTCCAGAGTTCTTGTCAGGTTTGTCCCTGCTGTCCGTGTGGATCTTCCTGAGCAGGTGCTTGATGCGTTTGTCGTAGAACTGGTACCGACGGCTGCTGTTCTCGTTCAGCTTCCTCACCTGACTCAACAGGAAATTAGGAACCTACAGAAGAGCAGATCAAACGCTCACCAATCAAACATGCAGTTGAGAGTTTAACTAGTGCACAGAATTTGGAATATGGCATAAAACATTTGCAAATAAAGCAGCGTTTCCATCCCATGCATTCAGGATAACAAAATCGTCACTTCCTGGGAAATTGGTGTGAAATATTAGTAATAAAAATCTTATATTTTCCCACGTCATAAATGACTTTCTGCTCAGAGTTTCGTTGATGTTTTCCCACATGAAGTCGCTTTTTTTTTTTTTTCCAAAAGTGATGTTTAAGAATGTTCAGATCCAAACATACCTCTCTACCATTTTTCTGATCACATGATCTGTCGAAGCAAAGTCATGTGACTTTTTTTGTTGCGGCGTCATGAGAAATCGAGTCCCCCCCCAGGAATCGGGTCTCCTTTAGGACCCAGGTGGTAATGCCTAATCAAAAGTTATCATGATGTTTTGACTAATTATTTCACTATTGTATGATGTTTATTACATTAAGTGCACAAACAACATGCTTGAAATATAAAATTAATGCCTATGTATTGCATAATAAAACAAACTGGAAACACAACCATGCTTAAAAATGTATTTTTAATGGTCATTATAATGCATTTTAAACAATATAAATCATAACGTGATTAGGAATTATAATCAGGCGCTGAAAAAGTCCACCAATGGGATCACTCGGGGTCCTAAAGAAGACCTGATTCCTAGGGGGGACTTGATTTTTCACCAAACTGGTAAATGTCCTCCCATCATAATTTATGCGTATGTCTTTTGTGATGTGAGAAGCGAATCTTTTCGAAACTTTGAATCAATTGAACCAACTACTTTGCAAAATGATTCAGTTTCGAAGCGCTGGAAATGCCAAACACTAGTGACCCCTGCTGGTCAGAACAGTGTAAATGCAGCATAAAAACACCTTTTACAAACCAATTGCAAATGTTTTATTGAAAGTACCAAAATAGGTGGATGGAAACAGCTAATGACAGCAGATGAGATGGAAAGAAGCTCTTTACCGTCCACAGCAGGTCCTGGTAGCGGATGAGGAGTCTCATGATGTCGGCCGCCCGCTCGGCCTGACCCTTCTCTGGACCGTCCACCGCTAGTTTACTGGGCACGGCCTTATGTAGGAAGAGGTTCGGAGCCATGATGGTGGAGACGGCCCACAGGTTCATGCGGTTGCGCCGCTCACAGAAGACCACCTTACTGAGAAACTCCAGCAGCGCCTGGACACACATTTAATCACTTAATCACTGTTTTCCTCAAAAACTCAGAAAGAGGAGCGTAAAACTCAGAGTTATCAGATTAGAGCTGGACGATAATATTTTGCATCAAGCAGTTGAGATTTGCTGTATAGTATACAGTACTGTTTAAAAGTTTGTGGTCGGTAAGATTTTCTAATGTTTCTGAAAGAGTCTTTTCTGCTCTCCAAGGCTGCATTTATGTGATCAAAATTGTGAAATATTTTTACAATTTAAAACAGCTGTTTTCTATGCGAATATATAGTAAAATATAATTTATTCCTGTGATCAAAGCTGAATTTTCAGCATCATTACTCCAGTCTTCAGTGTCACATGATCCTTCAGAAATCATTCTAATATGATGATTTGCTGCTCAAGAAACACTTATGATTATTAGCAATGTTGAAAACAGATTCATATTTCACATTATAAATATCTTTACTGTCACTTTTGATCAATTTAATGTCCTTGATGAATAAAAGTAATAATTTCTTGCAAAAAATATAAGCGAACCCCAAACTTTTGAACGGTAGTGTATATTGCTTTACGTGAGCAAACAAAAGACGATATTTTGAGAAATGCCTCAGTGTTTTTGTGTCTATATAATGAAAGTCAATGTTCTTTGGTTCCAATGTTCTTCGAAAGAGAGAAAGAGAGTCACATGGGTTTGAGTGACATGAGGGCGAGTAAATGATGACAGAATGATAATTTCTGGCTGAACTAACCCTTGAAGTAAATTGGGTTGTGAAGAGCGTTTCATGTGACTTTTAACATTCATCAACAGCAGGAGCTCAACACAAAGAGACACAGTTATATAAACGGCCGACTGTGAGCTGAGTTACGCTTGAGTGAATCTGGTGTGTGGAAAGACCTTCAGACACACACACACACACACACACACACAGCAAATGTTGAGTGTGTTAATGAATTCCTCTTATGCAATGGAATGAGTCACGTCTATGACACAGCAATGTTGGCAGGCGTATGTGTGTGTGAGAGAGAGTGTGTGTATGAGTGTATGTGTGTATGTTTAACTGTGTGTGTATGAGAGTGTGTGTTTACATGAGAGAAAGAGAGAGAGTGTATGTGTGTTTGAGTTATTTTGTGTGTGTGTGCATGGGAGTGTGTGTGTTTGTGTGAGTGTGTATGTGCGTGTTTTTGTGCAATATCAGGACACAAATTTGTATAATGACATGGGTATGACATAAGTATTACAAGGAGAGGGTGACTTATGAGGACATTACCCCATGTCCCCATTTTTCAAAAGACTTATAAATCATACAGAATGAGTTTTTGTGAGAAAGTAAAAATGTGCACAGTTTCCTGTGATGGGTGTGTTTATGTGAGAGAGTGTGTGTGTGTGTGAGTGTCTAATTGAGTGTTTGAGTGTGTGTTTACGTGAGAGAGAGAGTGTGTGTGTGTTTTGTACCTTCAGTGTGTTTCTGTTGGGTTCTGGCAGCAGCAACACAAGAAGATTCAACATGTGTAGCTTCTGCTTCAGATCTGCTATATCTGTACAAAACAATTAAAAAAAAAATGATTCTTCCTCAGAAAGACTATAAGAAACACTATACAACATACAGGACCTGAGGGAGACCCTCACGCACCTCTGACAGCGCTGAAGGTGTTGAGGTGTTCGGCGGTCAGCAGCGGCGCCGGGAGTTCACGGATGAACTTCTTGAGCAGAGCTGCGGCGTCGTTCGGACTGACCTCGTCCCAGTTGAACGAACCGCCGTAAAACGAGTTCTCCAACTTCTGCTGCAGCACCTGCGAGGAACACGACCACCGTCAGCCTTCATGCGACAAGTACTTCAATGGATATGGTGCTACTTTTTTCTTTATTATAATATGTTTTATGTTACTTTGATTCTGGCCTGAGACCCTGGAACCCGCAGAATCCCCTCAGAATCGAGACCATTCTTCTCCAGAAATGACAGAAGCTGAAAACATGAACACAATCATGTAGAAAATACCCAAGAGTCCTAGTTTCGAACTTCAAACTCTCGTAACATTTATCTTTAGCAACAATGTAAAATTGAACAGCCCATATAAACATCAATATCTATGGGTACACTATGCGTCACATGACTAAACATGCGCATCGTTTTCAAATTTATCCACTTTGGAGAGCTTCTTCTAAAAGCATAAACTGGAGTATAACAGGTGAGAGGTGTAACAGGAAATGATGTCATCACGTACTGCTTGGAGGAAGAGCGGGATGTGAGTGCTGGGTTTGATCTTCTGATCGGTCTCCACCAATGAGGCGAGAGGAACGCCAAACAAACAGCTCTCTGACAAATGGGAAGACATGCGACAGAATTCTGATTATTCCTGACACCGATCGAAACGGATGTGTCACTGGTCAGGTGACAGGAAACAACAAGAAACTCACTCACCAGGGATTTTTCTTTTGCAGGTTTTGTGTCGTTTGACCTCGAGCTCCAAAAGGTCACACAGCGCCGTCATGTCAATCAGCGCCAACTGACGGACCTTCTTCATGTCCTGCTGGGAAAGATCCACCACCCGCGTCACTCCTAACCGGCACTGTGGACAGATGACCCTCTGAGAGAGAGAGAGAGAGAGAGAGAGAGAGAGAGGAGGTGAGATGCCCATACTCATATTTAGTCAGGGTGGGAATCACCAGAAGCTTATTATGATTCTTAAGCAACAATATGATATTATTACAATTTTAAACAGTTCACGATAGTCTCAGTGTTACAATAAAACATATTTCCAACTGCAAATGTCCCCAAAGGAAAACTTTGGTCACATATGTTTTTATCTATTAAGATAAAGTCTGTTCATTTCACACTTCAATGTATTTGTTTTTACAACACATATTGTTTTAAACAGTTTTACAGAGAACAAACTAACACCCTATAGACTCTATACTTTATGCTGCTTTTCAGTTATGAAATGTAATTATGTGTTGAATCATATTCATATTGTTGTTTTAGGAAGATACATAATGCAAAAAAGCACTTTCTTTACACACTGCGCATGTCTGAGAGAGAGAGGGATGCAGTAGCACTTATTTACTCACGCTGTTTGTGAAATTACAGTGTGAAAGAAAGATTTCAAATGATTAATTCGTGCATCATAAGTGTGGAGCTTAAAGTAAAATAATGCACCATACTCGCAAACCCAAGCCGAAATTCAGGCCCTGAAATAATTGATACATGGTGTCCGTGAATTGCTACAGTCTCCATGCAAAAGATTGTGATACTATGATGTATACAGTCAGACAGACAGTCAGACAGGCAGGCAGGCAGACAGACAGACAGACAGGCAGACATTCAGACAGACAGACAGACAGGCAGACAGTCAGACAGACAGACAGACAGACAGACAGACAGGCAGACAGTCAGACAGACAGGCAGATAATCAGGCAGACAGACAGACAGACAGACAGACAGACAGACAGACAGGCAGACAGTCAGACAGACAGGCAGACAGTCAGACAGGCAGACAGACAGACAGACAGGCAGACAGTCAGACAGGCAGACAGTCAGACAGACAGACAGACAGGCAGACAGTCAGACAGACAGGCAGATAATCAGGCAGACAGACAGTCAGACAGACAGACAGGCAGGCAGGCAGACAGTCAGACAGGCAGACAGACAGACAGACAGACAGACAGACAGACAGGCAGACAGTCAGACAGACAGGCAGACAGACAGACAGACAGACAGACAGACAGGCAGGCAGGCAGACAGTCAGACAGGCAGACAGACAGACAGACAGGCAGACAGTCAGACAGGCAGACAGACAGACAGACAGGCAGACAGTCAGACAGACAGGCAGATAATCAGGCAGACAGACAGTCAGACAGACAGACAGGCAGGCAGGCAGGCAGACAGTCAGACAGGCAGACAGACAGACAGACAGACAGGCAGACAGTCAGACAGACAGGCAGACAGACAGACAGACAGGCAGATAATCAGGCAGACAGACAGACAGACAGACAGGCAGACAGACAGGCAGACAGATAGTCAGACAGTCAGACAGACAGTCAGACAGTCAGACAGACAGGCAGACAGACAGTCAGACAGGCAGACAGACAGACAGGCAGACAGACAGGCAGACAGACAGGCAGACAGGCAGATAATCAGACAGACAGACAGGCAGACAGACAGACAGACAGACAGGCAGACAGACAGGCAGATAATCAGACAGGCAGACAGATAGTCAGACAGTCAGACAGACAGGCAGACAGACAGACAGGCAGATAATCAGGCAGACAGACAGACAGACAGACAGACAGACAGGCAGACAGGCAGACAGATAGTCAGACAGTCAGACAGACAGTCAGACAGACAGACAGACAGACAGTCAGACAGACAGGCAGATAATCAGACAGGCAGATAATCAGGCAGACAGACAGACAGACAGGCAGACAGGCAGACAGACAGGCAGACAGGCAGACAGACAGACAGACAGACAGACAGGCAGGCAGGCAGACAGACAGACAGACAGACAGGCAGGCAGACAGACAGACAGACAGACAGACAGGCAGACAGACAGTCAGACAGGCAGACAGACAGACAGGCAGACAGTCTCACCGGCAGCGTCCCATCATCTCTCCTGCACTGGCTGCTGTTGTTCTGTGGTAGTTTGGCTTGTTTCAGTAAGATGGCCGCTTGTTCACAATACGCCACGTCTGTGATAAAGATCTCCTCCATCTGTAGCCCTTGAGTCTCCTGCCCACTGACAGCTACACACACACACACACACGCACACGCTGTTAATGGCTGTTCTATTGACAGCGGGAAGCGTTCGGTATCTGATCCATTTGAATATCATTTCCATGTGAAAAGGCAGGAAATTGCATCTTGTGTTCAAAGGGCACATGCTGTATTCATGCACGCATAATCAAAGCTCTGACAGATTACGGCTCCATCTCTCTGAATCTGAAGCATTTTAGTGTTATTAAACACACATATGCTCTTATATTAATAGACGTGACAGGTGAAGATATGCAGCTGAAAATAACACTGATCATGACACTCTCTGTGTGTGTGTGAGTGTGTGTGTGAGTGTGTACCTGATCGTTGTGTCTTTGTCACACTGTCCATGTTTCTGTGCGTGTCAGATTCGCTGTTGCGTGTCTCAGGAACTGCTGACTGAATAGAAAACAATTAGTTACACACACACACACACACACACACACACACACACAATGTCTTATCTCTGAATTCAAGCCTTTACTCAGGTGCCAGTGATATGATCTGACATGACGTGAGTGTGTATTGTGTGCTGTGGAGCACGAGCACACGGCTCTTTACAAATGCCACGAGTGACTGTTTCTGAACACAGATTTTGTCCTTCCGCCATAATACAAAAATAAACACACGGACATCTACATACTTTTTAGCATGATGTCTTTCGATCTCACTATTACAAAGGTCAAGACAGTTTTATTACAGAAAGAGTTACGCTGAGGGTTAGTTCACACAAAAATTAAAATTCTGTCATTAATCACCCTCAATACTTTCGTTCATCTTCGGAACACAAATGAAGATATTTTTTATGAAATCTGAGAGCTTTCAAGTCCCTTCATTGGGAGCAACGAAATTTACACTTTCAAGTCCCAGAAAGGTAGTAAAGATGTCATTAAAGTAATCCATGTGACTCACTTTTTAAATATAATGTTCAATTCGATGTTTTACCTCAATTTTATGAAGCGATGTGAGTGCTTTGTTTGCACAAAAAACATAATTTACCACTTTATTTACAAAATATGAATCTCCAATGCACGTTCACGCAACAACGTCTGCTCTCGCATCAACACAACAAGCATGCATCGTGGTGCTCTCACAAACGCGCGGTGGAGATTCATATTTTGTAAATTAAGTTGGTAAATTATGTTTTTTTGCATAAACTAAGCACTCGCTTTGCTTCATAGAATTGAGGTTAAACCACTGGAGTCACATGGATTACTTTAATGACGTCTTTACTACCTTTCTGGGACTTGAAAGTGGTAGTTGCGTAGACTGTCAATGGAGGGACAGAAACCTCTCAGATTTCATCAAAAAGATCTTCATTTGTGTTCTGAAGATTAACAAACATCTTACAGGTTTGAAATGACATGAGGGTGAGTAATTAATGACAGAATTTTCATTTTTTGATGAACTAATCCTTTAAGTGTTTTGGATCTAAAATCAAATATCAGTAAAAGCACACACACACACACACACACTGCAAAAAATGCTTTTTTACTTAGCATTTTTGTCTTGTTTCCAGTCCAAAAATCTAAAAATTCTTAAATCAAGATGCATTTACCACACAAGTAAAATGACATGAGATATTATGTCTTGTTTTCTGAATAAATAAATAAATAAAAATAAGTTTTTGCTTAAAACAAGCAAAATTATCTGCCAGTGGGGTAAGAAAAATAATCTTGTTTTGGGTTTGAATTAAAACTATTTTTCTTACCCCATTGTTTTAAGCAAACTTTTATTTATTTATTTATTTTTCAGAAAACAAGACATAATATCTTGTCATTTTACACCGTGTCCTAACTACACGCGACGCCGCGACTCACGATAAAAGATATCTTTTCCATGTTAATCAAAGGTTTTGTCCTAACTAGCCACGATGGCGACACGCGATGATTCTATTTTAGATACGGTTTCTATTTTTCTGAGCTGGAACATCAACACAAAGTATGGAAATGATAATCATAAGTACTGTTTATGTGCTTTATTTATTGTTAAAAGTGTCTCATGTCCGTTTGAATATCATTTTGTGTTCTCAGCTTTATCACAGACAAACTGCTTATAGTTAGGACACCACACCTTGTTACTTGTCTAGTAAATGCATCTTGATTTAAGAATTTTTAGATATTTGGACTGAAAACAAGACAAAAATACTAAGTAAGAAAAGCATTTTTTGCAGTGCACACACACAGATCCACACACACACACACAGGTGTGCTGTTACCTGTGTGATGGGCGATGCGAAGACGTCTCTGACGTGTCTCGGCGGGGTTTTGTTCCTCTTGCGCAGCGAGCAGGTGTATGAGTCGATACGTCTCTGAACCGCTGCTGCTTGAGTCTTGGTGAGAGTCGACAACAGCACCACTTTATCCACGTCCTCTTCTTCACCTGTTACCAGCGGAGACAAACCAGCATCCTGCAGCCAGAGCTCCTCCTGCTCACCGTCTGACACACACACACACACACACACACACACACTTGGGTCAGTCCATCAGCGCGCGTCTCTGCATCATCTCACAGCGTGATGCGTCTCTGTCTCACCTTCAGACTGTCGGGAATCTCGTCTGCTGCTGTCCGGCTCGGAGTCGCTGCTGCTCCGTATGGTCTCCACTTCACTCCAGAAGGACTCCAGGCACAACCTGTCAGGCTGCTGCGCTGTCGGGAGGTCAGGTGAGTCCGGCTGCGGGTCCCGAGGGTCCGCCCAGGACTCAACATTCATTGCGGTGAGGCTGCAGTCCCTGAAACGCACAGGAAGAGGAAGATGATGATGATAAAGAAACAGAGGCGACGTGTGGCCGATGCAGCCGCTCTCATAACGCAGTAATGGGAAACATGTTCTATGCAAAGATCTCAAACTACTTCCTGTTCAGTTTCTACAGGTAACTGACCCCTGTGTAATGAGTTTCTGATGACGGCTAAGTGGACATTAGTGAAGGACGGCTGGTAAAACCAGTTTCTGTTTAGCTGCACAGATTAAATCAAAGCTGAAACCACTTGGACAGATTTAAACATGTCAGTCGACTTCAGCAGCGTTTCATCATTATCACACAACATCAGTTTAAGCAAAAGTCAACATGTGAAGTCACTGATCTGACTGATGTGTGTTTTAATGGCAGAAATCATTCTAATATGATGATTTGCTGCTCAAGAAACATTTCAGATTATTATCAACAGTTTCATATTTCTTGTTGAACTGATACATTTTATTTTTCAGGATTCCTTTGATGAATAAAAAAGTTCAAAAGAACAGCATTTATTTGAAATGGAATCTTTTGTAACATTATAAATGTCTTTACTGTCACTTTTAAACAATTTAATGCGTCCTTGCTGAATAGAAGTGTTAATTTCTTATTTATTTATTTTTTTAAAAATGACCCCAAACTCACAGTTTCCACAAAAATATGAAGCAGCACAACTGTTTCCAACATTGATAATAATCATAAATGTTTCTTGAGCAGCAAATCATCATATTAGAATGATTTCTGAAGGATCATGTGACACTGAAGACTGGAGTAATGATGCTGAAAATTCAGCTTTGATCAGGAATAAATTACATTTTACTATATATTCACATAGAAAACAGATATTTTAAATTGTAATAGGATCAAATCAACCACATTTTGGAAACTTCCCCGGCTCAAATTTTTGAGTTTTTACATTTTTTTCTATAGAAAGACAAACATAAATAGTGATGAAAGCCAAAATATTTAATGTCACAGATGTATATTTACGGAGTAATCCACTATTTTGTAGAGGAGGATCAAAATGACTATTTTCAGCTGAGATTTGGAGCCAAATTAGAGGGGTGTAAAAATGACTTTAGAAAGATGGCAGCATCATTATTTTATTTTCACACAGAGATTGGTAGATCTATTAGTAAAATCTGTTTCATCAATCTTTGTTTCATTATATCCCAACGGTGACCGTTCAACAATGGGAAAAAGCACTTCTTGTGGTTTTTTGCCTCAAGTTTGCATGCCTGTAACTCAAGAAGTATTAAAGATATCTTAATATCCTTTTAGATTCTGGTTCTTAACAAACTTTCCTTTTGGTTTCTTCATTTTAAAGGCCCTCGATGGTTCAATCCCAGAGATATGGAGATCTTAATGCGGCTCCATGAGTAAATTGTACACATTTTCAGTGGTCAAAAACTAAATGTGGGTCACTTTGCATATAGATGATACTTTTTTCTTTTAAAGAGGAATATCTGAAGAACAAATAATGTTGAAACTAGAAATGTATCTCGTGTTTTTTATCATCTCAATTGCGTAGAACATTCCTGTCTGAGTGCCATAAATATTCCTTTTCCAAAGTTTGCATGTCTGTAACTATAAAAGCACTCAAGATATCTTAATATCCTTCTAGATTCTCATTCTTAATAAACTTTTCTTTTGAAATCTTCATTTTCAAGGCCCTATATAGTTCAGTCCCATAGATATTGAGACCCCAAATGTGACTCCATGTACAAATTGTTGAATTTTACCCAACAATTTGAACATTTAATATTTTGGCATTCATCACTATTTATGTTTCAGTTCTCAGACTCAGAGGCAGTTCAGTAAAGACTGTACCTGGTAATCGGGTGAGTTTGAGTTTGTGTGGAGGAGTGTTGCTCACGCAGGTACAGAAGGAAACGTCTCGGTCGACACATTTTTCCGCGCTGGACGGGTTTAGATCGAACCAAACGCACCACATTCTCCTCTCTGGGCTTCATGTCCGTATAATACATCCTCACTTACAGTCCTGCTGCCGAATCAATGCAGATTTCTATTCAATCCAGATATTTACATTATTCCTCTGACACACGTTCGGCCGTCACATCTCTCTCTCATTCTCCAATAGATTTGAACTTTTTTATACTCCAATTCTTCATTTCTGAGTGTAAAAAAGTTCCTCTTTCAAACAGAAGATGCACAAGGACGTGTCTATTCATCAGCTGCTCATTACTGTCTCCTTTATCTCTGCTGCTGCAGTATTTGTATGTGTGTGTACGTGTGTGTGTGTGTGTGTGTGTGTGTGTGTGTGTGTGTGTGTCGGAGTCAAAGAACCAGCAATACCACATCATTAACACCTAAACCTGCCCATCTGGGACACACCCGACTGCTCATTCACACACACCACATGCCATTCATAATTTCACATATAAACAAAACCATAAACATAATGGAAAGATATGATGAAAATAATCTTCAACCTCTAACCTACATGTGACCCGTCAGAGCGAAAGCTACAATAACAAAGATCAAGCAGCTTTGAGATCCTCGATGTGCACAACAGGGTCAAACTCTCAAACACTTTCGGTTACAGGTGAAGATCTGCTGTCAGATCAAGCCAGCTCTTCTTATTTTAACTGTAAGTAGTTATTTTAGATGTTAAAAACACGGTTTCTCCCATCACATTGATTTAAAGCAGGGGTGGGGAGCGTTGATCCTGGAGGGCCATTGTCCTGCAGAGTTTAGCTTCAACCCTAATTAAACACACCTGAAGCTAATCAAGGTCTTCAGGATTACTAAAGTTACAGGCAGGTGAGTGTTTTTTTTCAGGGTTGGAGCTAAACTCTGCAGGACAATGGCCCTCCAGGATCAACGTTCACCACCCCTGATTTAAAGGATTAGTTCACTTCAGAATTAAAATTTCCTGATAATTTACTCGCCCCCATGTCATCCAAGATGTTTATGTCTTTCTTTCTTCAGTCGAAAAGAAATGAAGGTTTTTGAGGAAAACATTCCAGGATTTTTCTCCATATAGTGGACTTCACTGGGGTTCAACGGGTTGAAGGTCCAAATGTCAGTTTCAAAGAGCTCTACACGATCCCAGACGAGGAATAAGGGTCTTATCTAGAGAAACCATCACTCATTTTCTAAAAAAAAATAAAAAATATATACTTTTTAACCACAAATGCTCATCTTGCACTGCTCTGCGATGCGCCACGCATTACGTAATCATGTTGGAAAGGTCACGTGTGACGTAGGCGGAAGTACCGATCCAGTGTTTACAAAGCGAACGTGCAAAGACTAAGTCAAACGGCCTTTACAAAAAAAGGTAAAACAACGATGTTGGACGATTTTGAAGTTGGAGGAGAAAATGAGATGGAATTTTTCGCCCTACCGCGGTACTTCCGCCTACTTTCCAACGTGATTACGTAATGCGTGGCGCATCACAGAGCAGTGCAAGATGAGCATTTGTGGTTAAAAAGTATATATTTTTTATTTTTTTTAGAAAATGGCCGATGGTTTCTCTAGATAAGACTCTTATTCCTCATCTGGGATCATGTAGAGCTCTTTGAAGCTGCACTGAAACTGACATTTGGACCTTCAACCCGTTGAACCCCAGTGAAGTCCACTATATGGAGAAAAATCCTGGAATGTTTTCTTCAAAAACCTTCATTTCTTTTCAACTGAAGAAAGAAAGACATGAACATCTTGGATGACATGGGGGTGAGTGAATTATCAGGAAATTTTAATTCTGAAGTGAACTAATCCTTTAACAGCATTATATTTGGGGAGGAAACCTGCAGAATTTAAACACGGTGAACAGCTGAGAAAACCACATGGACAGACAATCATTAGTTTCAATATTATTTCTCTTTACACTTTCACAGTTTATGGATGTATTCACAGAAGTTCTGCTCATCATCATCATTAGCATCTTCCTCATATTCGCACAGACATTCTTCTGTCTAATAAGTTAGTGATGTGGACACAGGCCCGTCATCTCTCATTAAATCTGTCAATATTGCACTTAAAGAGCCTCCTGGTCAACAGGAAGCCGTATGACGCAGATACACATTTCATTGTTCTGTTCATTCTCAGGCTGCTGCTTCTTTCTACATAAATATGAAAAAGTGTGCATTAAAACTAGAGGAATAATAAAAACACTGAGTTGCACATGTTAACATGTCAAGCTCTCGACTCGTCAAATAATGGAATGAAGACGATCAGGCTTGTTTTTTTGCTTTAGGTTCTCATGCCGGAAGAACGGTCAGCTTATTTTTAAACCTGAGAAGTCCCCCTCCTTCCACATGTTGAGATTCATTGTTGTTTCATACGACACACGCAATAATGTGACTTTAATAGAGCGAGAGAACAAAAGCACAGCGTGAACACTAAAGGTTACAGGCTGCCATTACAAACAAGTTAACTTCACTACAGGCTAGACTGACTTCAGCTATATTAAAGCTGCTTCATGGCTAATAGGCATTTTATGCTGTTTATGATAACTCTTAGATTATATCATTTATTTTTACAATCACAGCACAAAAAATGACTGATAAATTTACACTAAAAAACAAGACTAGAAATATCCCAAATATAACTAAGGACATACTGACAAACAGCAGCTTTGCAATAAATATTTCACTACAAAGAAGAAGACAGAGACGTGAATGAACAGATTCACTAAAATGATTCAGTCCACAGAGATTGCAGATGGTTTTGTACAATGCCGGTTTTGATTATTGCAACATGACACAAAAAAGCAATATAGCACTCTGACACACTAAACTGCAAATTACAGTTGTTTGTTATTGTAAAAGCAATCTGAGAAAGTTAGTGTCATCGTTATGTTTAGTTTCTCCTCAGGAGTGGTTAAAAGCAGCACAAACACAGTCTAATCTGCTTCAAACTCAGTGACAGAGTCTTGGTTACAGTCTTAATCCAGATTGCAGTCGGAAAGCTTCTTATAGTTTGCAGAGTTCAACAGTTAAGTATTGTGAACTGCCAACCAGGTTTACTCGTTACGCAAGAAAATAACAGTCTTGCACAGTTGAATCCATATCCATTTGATATTATTACACTAAAAAATGCTGGGTTAAAAACAACCCAAGTTGGGTTGAAAATCGACAAACCCAGCGAATGGGTTGTTTTAACCCAGCGAATGGGATGTTTTAACCCAGCGATTGGGATGTTTTAACCCAGCGAATGGGATGTTTTAACCCAGCGATTGGGATGTTTTAACCCAGCGAATGGGATGTTTTAACCCAGCGAATGGGTTGTTTTAACCCAGCGAATGGGATGTTTTAACCCAGCAAATGGGATGTTTTAACCCAGCAAATGGGATGTTTTTAACCCAGCGAATGGGATGTTTTAACCCTGCAATTAGGTCGTTTTAACCCAGCGAATGGGTTGTTTTAACCCAGCGAATGGGATGTTTTAACCCAGCGATTGGGATGTTTTAACCCAGCGAATGGGATGTTTTAACCCAGCGAATGGGTTGTTTTAACCCAGCGAATGGGATGTTTTAACCCAGCAAATGGGATGTTTTAACCCAGCAAATGGGATGTTTTTAACCCAGCGAATTGGATGTTTTTAACCCAGCGAATGGGATGTTTTAACCCAGCGAATGGGATGTTTTAACCCAGCGATTGGGATGTTTTAACCCAGCGAATGGGTTGTTTTAACCCAGCGATTGGATTTTTAACCCAGTGAATGGGTTGTTTTAACCCAGCGATTGGGTTGTTTTAACCCAGCGAATGGGCTGTGTTTTAACCCAGCGAATGGGCTGTGTTTTAATCCAGCGATTGGGATGTTTTAACCCAGCAATTGGGTTGTTTTAACCCAGCAAATGGGCTGTGTTTTAACCCAGCAATTGGGTTGTTTTAACCCTGCGAATGGGCTGTGTTTTAACCTAGCGATTGGGTTGTTTTAACCCAGCGAATGGGCTGTGTTTTAACCCAGCGATTGGGATGTTTTAACCCAGTGATTGGGTTGTTTTAACCCAGCGAATGGGCTGTGTTTTAACCCAGCGATTGGGATGTTTTAACCCAGCGATTGGGTTGTTTTAACCCAGCGAATGGGCTGTGTTTTAATCCAGCGAATGGGCTGTGTTTTAACCCAGCGATTGGGCTGTGTTTTAACCCAGCGATTGGGCTGTGTTTTAACCCAGCGAATGGGTTGTTTTAACACAGCGAATGGGTTGTTTTAACCCAGCGATTGGGTTGTTTTAACCCAGCGAATGGGCTGTGTTTTAACCCAGCGATTGGGTTGTTTTAACCCAGCGATTGGGCTGTGTTTTAACCCAGCGAATGGGTTGTTTTAACCCAGCGAATGGGTTGTTTTAACACAACGATTGGGTTAAATGTTTGCCCAACCTGCTGGGTAGTTTTATTTAACTCAACTATTGTTTAAAAATTACTGTATTTCTTGCTTTAAATGAACCCAAAATATGCTGGAAATGAACATTTATTAATGTTTAATAAATGAACATTTATTAATAATTTTAATGAATAATAATTAAACAATAAACATTTATTAAATTGCTTATTAATAAATGTTCACCTTTTGATTATTATTGCTGTCTCTAGTAATTATGTGTCTGATTTTTAATTTCCAACATATTTTGGGTTCATTTTAAGCCAGTCATATAGTCATTCTTAAACAATAGTTGGGTTAAATAAAACTACCCAGCAGGTTGGGCAAACATTTAACCCAATCGCTGGGTTTGTCCATTTTCAACCCAATTTGGGTTGTTTTTAACCCAGCATTTTTTAGAGTGTACTTTTGAATGTTCTCTGAACGTTCTGAAACAACAAGTAGCAACATTTAAAAAAACGTTAGACGAACATCCAACTGAAACATTTCAGGAAAAAAGTTCCATGAAGGATGTTTTTGTGCTAACGAGAACATTATCTAAGACGGGCTAGCTTTGAACAAGTGTTTTTTTCCACAGTGTTTAACTTGTTTCCCAAACACAAAGCTTCGGTTCAGACTCTCATTTCACGTGCAGATGTTAGTAACTTGATGGCTTTAACAACGGTGTGATATTCAGGTTAACTAGTAGACGTCCAATGACCCGTACACTCTTAAAAATAAAGCTTCCAAAAAGGAGGTTTTCACAGCAATGCCACAGAAGAACCATTTTGGGTTCTTTAGGAACCTTTTAGTGAACTTCTTAGAATCTCATTTTTCTTAGTGTGAAGAACATTTTAATAATCTAAAGAACCTTTTCCCACTATAAAGAATCTTTTGTGCAATGGAAAGATTGAATGGATGTTCTTCATGGAACCATCAATGCCAATAAAGAGCCTTCATTTTTAAGAGAGTAGGTCCACCGGTCCTACCTGGCAGGAACGCGTCCAGCCGTTTTGCCCGAGCCCAGCAGCCGTCCCGCGTTTTTCCCCCACGGCATCCTGCTCTGGTTCTTCGGACCGCTGGAACCGTGGAGGGCAGGAAGCAGCAGATGGACGCGTCGAGCGCCTGTAATCTCCTCGGCATGTAAACACATCAGAGCCAGAACGCTCCGCACAGGAACGTCGCTGCAGCCCAGCATCCTGCTACAGGAAGAGGGGACGGACGAGGGCAACATGCCTGCGCCGCTGCCACCGCTTCCACTGCGGATAAACAACACGGGAAGCGAAGGACGGAGCCCGTGTGCGGAGATGTTGGTGAACTAGCTGCTTTCAGCCTGAAACCAGTTCTTTCTCAAACCAAACAGAAAAATCTCCAAAAATCAACCGTTCTTTCTATCTGAATCTGTTCTTTGATTGTGTTGCTGCTCAAATGAGCTGAAACTGAGTCATTCACAGCTCAGGATCATAATCTTGGTTTTACACAATCACCTGGAAAACTGAGGTCTTTGTTTGAAGGAATAGTTTGTGAGGATTAATAGACTTGTGACATACATCTACGTCAACTAATCAGAAGAATGGTTTTCTCCACCGTTTGATGAAATAGGATACGTAACAGACCAAAGGCAATAAAAATCCTGCATTTCCCATTGGGGAAAAAGCACTAAATATGGCCAAACAATAAACTAGAATGTAACATACACTACTGTTCAAAAGTTTGGGGTCAGTAGGTTTTGTTTTACTGTTATTTTAAAGAAATTAATCCTTTTATTCATCAAGGATGCATTAAATTGATCAAAAATTCAGCTTTGATCACAGGAATAAATTACACTTTACTATATATTCACATAGAAAACAGCTGTTTTACATTGTAAAAATATTTCACAATTTTTACTGTATTTTTGATCAAATAAATGCAGCCTTGGTGAGCAGAAGAGACTTCTTTCAAAAACATTAAACAATCTTACCCCACACTTTTGACCACTAGTGTATATAAACATATACTGAACAATACTTCACTTAAACACTTTCATTTTTATTTTCCCTTGACTGTGCTCATCTTTTGAATATTTGAATCATGTTGTAGATGATCTGAAGATGGTGTAGTTTTGGCATCTCTGCGACATCTCTTCTCTGATGACGAGGGCGGGGCAACCTGTCACTCACATGAGATCCACCAATAGCAAACCACAACCATCCAATCAATTCCCCACAGACAAAATCAAGCCCCGCCCTACATTTGTTCTTGTTCCTGAAGCGTTTCACTCGGATATACGGCACTATAGTGGAGAAAAGACCAGTGCAACTTCGCTTTTAACATTAAAAACAGAGAGTAAAACCTCATTAGCGCAGCACACAGTAGATTAGGATTAGTGGAGTAAGACAACAGCTTTCACCTCTTTCCCTATTGTTGATTAAGGTGAGCGTCTCATCCCTCGATCCGTCTTACAGCTTAATGAACAGAAGCCAATTATCACAGCAGCACGGCACGTGAGAGAGAGAGAGAAACGCTGCTGGAGACTGACATTGTGCTGATCTTCTGTTTGGCAGGTTTCTCCAGATTCAGACTCTCGTGTGAAAGCCGCTTCAGAGAGATTGACGCCTGCTGTGTGTGACGGCCAAAAAACGCCCACAGATGCCACATCTAACTAAACTGAAGAAAATATACAATAGTCGGCATGAAATTGAAGTTGCACTAGTCTTTTCTCCACTATAGTGCCGTATATCTGAGTGAAACGCTTCTGGAACAAGAACAAATGTAGGGCGGGGCTTGATTTTGTCTGTGGGGAATTGATTGGATGGTTGTGGTTTGCTATTGGTGGATCTCATGTGAGTGACAGGTTGCCCCGCCCTCGTCATCAGAGAAGAGATGCTGCAAGAGGGAGGAGAAGATATTCTGATTCAAGATTATGAGGAACATGAATTTAAAACAATAATGATGTGCACCGATAAATCATTTAGAATAAACGCTGCAATATTCCTTTGAAAAACAAGAATTGTCCATTTTGATTTCATGGTGATTTTAAAGGGGTAGTTGATTATGATTTGACTTTTTTAACTTTAGTTAGTGTGTAATGTTGCTGTTTGAGCATAAACAACATCTGCAAAGTTACGACGCTCAAAGTTCAATGCAAAGGGAGATATTTTCTTTTACAGAAATCGCTTTTTAAATGGCTGGTAGGGACTACAACGAGCTTCTTCCTGGGTTAGTGACATCACAAACCCTAAAATTTACATAAACCCCGCCCCCGAGAACACGCAACAAAGGGGGCGAGGCCATGTTGGGCTGCTTTAGAGAAGAGGAAGAGTTGTTGTCATGCCGTCATTTTACGCCGGACTGCTTCACAAACGAGGGTCAATTCAACACAAAAGATTAACATGACGGCACATGCTAGTGGATGAGTTGAATCAACTCCACAGCAACTACATAAATTTATCCACTAACCATTCAGAAACGTCTAAAAGTTGTAACTTCTTCCTGAGTCTCTCCATCAGTGTCGACTCCGGTTTGAACAATGTAAGGCTGAACACCGTTACTGACAATCCTCATTTTGGCTGTGTGAGATTCTCCAGCTTTGTTGTTGTTGAGCAACCAAAGCGCAAGCTGTTAAAACCCCGCCCTCTTCTGGAAAGCGGGCAGCTCATTTGCATTTAAAGGGACACACACAAAAACGGCGTGTTTTTGCTCACACCCAAATAGAGGCAAATTTGACAAGCTATAATAAATGATCTGTGGGGTATTTTGAGCTGAAACTTCACAGACACATTCTGGGGACACCAGAGACGCATATTACATCTTGTGAAAGGGGCACAATAGGTCCCCTTTAAACTAGTTTCTCTGCAGCTCATTCTAATCCCATCTTCACTCATTTGGTTTAATCTCATCTGTCATCTTCTCCTTCATTTTATGGTATCAGGAGTCCCTTAATATAATCCAAACATGACGGACTGACACACATCATGACAATATCAACACAAACAAACAGCCGCTGTAAACACAGCTCACTGTTCCTTAATCAGCGGGATAATGCGGGATAATCCAGTGACATCTGAACTCGCAAACATCTGATTCACTACCTCGTTTAGTCTCCATGATCTTACAAGAAAACATAATTTCTCTTCCATATCTCCGCAGGCTCTCACTTTCATTCAAATATCTACTTTGTCTCAGATGTTTCTCTTAAATTAAAGGAAGGACGGATTTATATTTATGCATTTGGCAGACACTTTTATCCAAAGCGACCTGCATTGCATGCACATTCTATCGGATCATGCATTCACTGGGAATTCTACCCATGACCTTGGAGTTGCAAGCGCATGTTTGATCAATAGAAATGTTTTTAATTCTACAATGAAATTCACTGTAAATAAAAGTCTGAATTAATGAAACAGCTTCTTCTAGAAAACAATGCA
>CM077460.1:32738499-32775999 GCA_039654765.1 Mylopharyngodon piceus | reverse complement strand
TGAGTTGTTGCAAGGGATTTCTGGATTGCTTCTAGGGTGTTGCTAAGGAGTTCTGGGTTGTTTCTAGGGTGTTGCAAGGGAATTCTGAGTTGTTGCTAGGGAGTTCTGGGTTGTTGCTAGGGAGTTAATTCCTGTAGCTCAAACAGTAGAGCATTGGTTCGATTCCCAGGGAATGTAAGGACTGATAAAATGTTTACTTTGAATGCAGTTGGATAAAAACGTCTGCCAAATGCTTAATTGCAAATGTAAACATGTTCAGAGTAGCTGCTTACAGGTCCTAGGTCTTAGTAAACACTGCTAACTATGCAGACGTGGTCAGAGGTGTTTAAAGAAAGCTGTTTGTTGAGCTTATAAAATCTAACAAGCATTATGAGATTATGGATTAAGCATCTTGAATGAAGACTTCAATAGCAAGCTGTTGTTCAGTACGTGCTGCTGCAGTTGGATTCGACTCCAATGCTCTGGTGTTTTATTCATGAGAGTTTACCACTGCTAGGTCTGATTTTACAGCTAAAAAACCCTTCAAAACATGCTCAGAGTTGCGTGAAGTCTGACAGACAGAAACCAAGAGCATCTCCGAGGAGCTCCGGACAGCTGTGAGTGGAGCTCTTTAACTATTCATATTCTCTCCACACACACGTACAGCATCATGATGGCTGAGTTGACCTGACAAAGAGCTTGTGTCAAAGCTGAATCAAGTTCTTGTTGTTGTTGCACTCTCAGTCAAGTGTTCACGTTCTGATGAGACTTAAAACAAATGAAGGAAAACAGAAAGAATGATTAGTGTGGTTAAAGCAGAATTTCAGGACCAAGATTGTGATTGACGAAGCTTTTAGTGTACTTTACGATCCACAGTACTTCTGTGCAGACATAACTCAATTTACCATCATCACTAGTAGAATACAAGCATGTGCATAATTGCAATCGATGCGGCTCTAATCGATATGTAATGGATTGTGTGGAGGGTGCTTAAGCAGATGGACATGATTTAAGACACACTGACATGCTGAAGGTCTCGATGGGACGCCTTGATGAAGTGCACATTTGGACCCTCACAGGCCTGTTCAGCCTGCAGAACAAATCGATATGGAGCAAAGCAACTGTTAGAGAAGCAGGTGATGGGATGATTTGCAGCATTATGGATACAGAAGCCTGCTGGATTTCCAATGTTACATGCGGCGAAAAACAAGAGCAGAATTCATGACTGAATGTATGAGGAAACGTGTGTGTCTCGAGTTTCAGATAGCAGGTTGAGATATTACGCCTGTCCCAGAAATAGCGCACTGTAAGCAGACAAACCAAGGTGTTGCAGGCATGATGAACTAACGTTATTATTTTCATGCTCTTTCTTGCACAATATTCGTATGGCTTGCTTCTCAAATAAGAACCAGCGTGTATGTATCCCATAATCACTAGTGTCTCTCCCCACCGTCTCTCTCTCTCTTTCTCTGCGGGGAAACCGTCTGTCTTTGACACGCACATTATACAGCAGAAGTGGAGGAGACGGATGATGATGATGATGATGATGCTTATCAAACATGCACAGAGCTCTAGACTGGATGAGAGACGCACTCAGTCACCATCTTGAGAGGATGTGAAACACACACACACACTCACACACACACACACACACTCTCAGTCAAAAACACAGTGCTGACCTAGTTTTTTAGGATATGCGGCGAGACCAGGAGAATATCAAATGCAGTTTTCCATCTTGAATCTTTTTCATTTGGATACACACTAATGACTTTAAAGGGTCTCAAGCCTGTTTTATATAAACACATCATTTGTATATTACAAAATGATGTTCATAAAAGCTTCATCAGTGACCCTGGAAATCAATTTAAGGGGGCAGATTTCCGCTTAATCAAAAAGTTAATTTCGGTTTCTGTACAGTTATTCCGTGCATATTAAATTGCATATTAAATGTCATAGTGTCAGAAGGGAGGCCCACTCTCTTTGACTTAAAAATCTATTTAAAAGCAAAATAATGATATATACATATATATATATATATATATGAATACATTAAAATAAAACAATTACCATTTTTAAATATCTTTAAATAACTTTAACTACATTTGGACACTTTCTGATTGGCGCTTCACTGAACAAAACCTGTTGTCATGATGTGTTCCGAGGGGTTGCTAGGGTGTTGTTAGGGAGTTATGAGTTGTTGCTAGGGAGTTTTGAGTTGTTGTTAGGATGATGCTTGGGAGTTCAGGGTTGTCGCTAGGGTGTTGCAAAGGAGTTCTGGGTTGTTGCTAGGCTGTTGCAAGGGAGCTCTAGGTTGTTGCTAAGGTGTTGCTAGGGAGTTCTGGGTTGTTGCTAGGGAGATTTGAGTTGTTGTTAGGATGATGCTTGGGAGTTCAGGGTTGTCGCTAAGGTGTTGCAAGGGAGTTCTGGGTTGTTGTTGCTAGTGTGTTGCAAGGGAGCTCTAGGTTGTTGCTAAGGTGTTGCTAGGGAGTTCTGGGTTGTTGCTAGGGAGTTTTGAGTTGTTGCTAGGATCTTGCTAGGGAGTTATGGATTGTTGCTAGGATGTTGCAAGGGAGTTTTGGGTTGTTGCTAGGGTGTTGGTAGGGAGTTCTGTGTTGTTGTTGTTACTAGGAAGTACTGGGTTGTTGTTAGGATGAACAATTACCATTTTTAAATATCTTTAAATAAATAATAGTTTACAAAAAATACTGTTGTAGGTTCTGAAATCATAGTACTTTCATCAGTAGAATGAATACATAATAACTAACAAAGTAAGGAAAGTGTCATTTAGGTTATTTTACATCGATTTTACCCTGTCAAAGGTTTAAATGAGATACAGACACAATTAGCTTTTTTTTTTTGTGCACAGGGTTGCCAAGTCTGCGGTTTTCCTGCGGAATTGGAATACTTTTAAACAGTTTCCGCAGGCTGATTTTTTCCCCCTGCAGGTTAAAGGTTTGACATATTGCATAAATTATATTTGACAGAAATGCTTTTATTTTATATTTAATGATAAAACTGTGGTAGATGTTAAGTTTTGTGATCGCTACAATATAGTGGTTTTTATTTTCCATAACAGTGACTGTAAAATATGTATTTTAGTTATGGGAATGGCATATTTTGATTTTTGATATTGGGATATGGTCATTGGGCTGCACGGATTAAATGTTAACAGTAATTCTTCCATATTGTGCTGTATATCCGAGTGAAACGGCTTCTCGAACAAGAACAAATGTAGGGCGTGGCTTGATTTTGTCCGTGGTGAATTGATTGGATGGTTGTGGTTTGGTATTGGTGGATCTCATGTGAGTGACAGGTTGCCCCGCCCTTGCGTCAGTAAACAAGTCAAAAGAGAAGAGAGTTTAATATATTTTGGAACTGTCCTTATAGCCTACACAATTATTCCAGATTGATTTTTGTAAGTTTATTAACTATAATTTTATTTTCAATGGTGTTTGTTTTGTTAACGCTGCTTGCTGAATTTCACATTAATCCTAGAAAATTCAGTCAGCAAAAGCCCTTTGGTGTTTTTGAAAAATAATTCCAGCAATACATCCAAGCGGTTTCGTCTTCAGAGAGCCTCATAAACCAGTGAGAGGGCATGAATAATAAAAAAAATATTATTTATTAATAAACACTGCAGTGTTCCATCAATAAGAGTGGTCAATTTTGATTTCACGGTGACTTTAAAAACAACAACAACAGCAGACAGATATGTGAAGAAGATGAAAGTAATTTCCTGTAGGATGTGAGTGAATTGAGCCGCTGTTTTTGGCCCCGCCCGGAAGGAGTGACTTCAGACTGAAGCTCGAGCTCTTCAGCGTCCTTCACTTCACGCGCCACACATCAGCGCACTTTCCCGCGATATACATTTGGAATATAACGGCTTTCGGCGCGCGGTAAGTAAGCACGTACACGTCACCATGGATTCTGCCGCTAGAACTTATTTCCCCGGGAATCACTGCAGGAACTGTTGGAAAGAAAACAACACGGGCTTGTCGCCTCATCGGCGGCTGTCGGAGTCAGACACGGGAGGGAGGAAGGGAGGTCGTTCCAGTCGCCTCCTCTCGCTCCTCTCGCTCCTCAGCAACTTTGTCAGCGCTTGTGTCCGTTAAACGGCTCGTTTTGCTCGTGTACTTTCTACTGCGGCATTTACGCACGATGCGGGCTTCAGCAGTGTTTCTGTCCGACTGTGTTTGGTTTGAGTTGTTGGTCAAGTTGGCTCACAGTCAGGGTGATGTTGTCTGTCTGTATGCGCATCGATCTGTGATAAATCAATAAATCGATATTCGTATTGATCTGCGCGCGCGCGTGGAATGGGGGACCGTTATTTCTGTCCTCTATACATTCTGACGCGACGCGCGTCGCTGTTTTCTATCGTAACGTCGAACTGTATTACAATTATAGTTTTGTAAAAAGAATATTGTTAATAATGTTTAATAGTGTATGGTTTGTTCGCTTCTACCTCAGTAAAGTTACCGTTATTTAAATATGTTTGACAACTATCATTCAAAACTCGACATCGTGTGTTTAGTTTCCATTTAAAACATCTGTGGAATGTAAACAAAGTTAAAAAAGTCTTAGGGTGGTAATATAATGGTATGTTTTTATATAAATGCTTGATATTAATGACATTTAGATGGTACTTCAAAGAATACGATGGTACCAATGACCCAAAACTGTGTTTTTTCCACCTTTTTCTTAGTGAAAGAGACTCTTTATGTCCTTCACCTCAGTTAAAATCATTCATGATTCATTATTTCTCAGAGAAAATAATCCGTCGAGAGATTCTGAACCCCCTTGACATCCAAACAAATCAGCATCACACACTGAAAAGATTTACTTTGAATCAATTTTCATCAGAAAATTGCTAGTAAATTTCACAAATAATAATTACAATAAAACACATTGACTTAAACATTAAAATTTAAAGTAGAAAGACTGAAATAATAATAATCTTTGTTTAAAAAAATGCAATGCAGAACAGAATCTGTTTATCATTTACATCAGCTGCAGTTTCCTTTTCCTCTTAATAAACTTGTACACATAACGGCTTTGGGTTATTAATGGGTTACTTTTTGACTTATTTAATATTGAATGCCTGTAGAGACAGATAACCTCGCTCAAGAATGTTCCTCTATTGAAAGCATGATTTTAGATTGAGATGTCTGGTCACGATTGTACACCCTGTTGAAGACGCTGTCCTTTAAACAGCAAGGCTTCAGTGGCATTTGAGCTTCTCTTTTGATCAGGTGCATTTGTGAGAGTTTTTGTGACCTTTAAATGCTTCATGAAGTGTTCAGGTACATGTGTGTGTGATTGAAGCAGATCCACACCCTTCAGCTGCTGGAGGAATAGTTTCGTTCTGCCTGTCTGATCCTCTTGACAGTATTCTGTCATGGCGTGTCTACCTGCGGCGCTGTCTTGAATGCATGCATACACGCTGTCAGCTGTCAGACACATTTTATCTTCCCTGCTGCAGACGTCGCCCCATTTTAAAGTCGGCACGAAATGTAAATTCATCTTTTTTCTAAATGCATTGAGCTTATTGGGAATGATTTATCCATGCTTATTTTACATTTTTGACCTTGCAATTTCTTCCTGTGAAATGACAGACTACTCTCTGGCGACGTATGTTGGACTTCTCCAATTATGTAGCCCGCTTAAACCCCGCCCCTTTCTTACAATCGACGGCAAGCTCACCACCTCCATTTTTGAGTGCCACGCCCACATCTCAACAGCCAATCAAAAACTGATGCATAGAACCAAGTTTCCGCCCTACTTTGTTTTTCTTTTTTGATAATCCGTTTCACTCGGATGTACATCACAATACTTAAGAAAAGGTCTATCGCTAGTTCGCAAGTCATACGACTTCGAAACAAATGTTGGTCCGATTTTCTCATTCAATTTGTCTACACATACCAATACATAAAAAATTGAACGAAAATGCAGATTCACTCTTAGACCAAGGCCGTAACCATGTCTTGAACATTGGGGGGGACCAATTTTTTTTTAATAAAGCATAAAGAAACAGTATAGTGAAGGAAATTGTAGGTCTAATTCTATTTGGCCATTTCTAATTATTGGGGGGACTTGTCCCCCTCTATGTCTATGGTGGTTATAGCCCTGTCTTAGACCGTATATGGCACTTTTAGAAAAGCAAAAATATCTCGGCTACTCTGGGACACAAAGCGCTACGTAACTTTCAGTTTCTGACACCCACTCATGACAGACAAGAAAGGAAATCAAACAGTATTTACATGTTTTCAAAGAGCTGTTCAGATTTTCGGCTGTCCGGATTCTTCCTCTGCGGTTCACTGTCGCTTAGTAAAATACTCGAGCGTAGTTTTATGTAACAGCAGTGGCTCTGGGCATGTGACCAAAAGTGTGAAACCTATTGTTTTGCCAGTTTTCTTCGCAGCGCGATAGAACAGAGATTAGAACAATTTCCGTTAAAAAATGTCAAATTGACGACATGCGAATGTTCTTGTCGATCTGAACAGATGCATTAACATCTGTTCAGTTTTAAACTAGTATTCGTCTTGCACTCAAAAAAAAAAAAAAAAAAAAAAAAAAAATATATATATATATATATATATATATATATACACGTTGGACTTTTTTATGTCAACAGGTTCCACATAACTGGGTAATGTAGCATTTAATTAACATTGTTTATTTCACTAAACTTAAGTTTATTACATAAGGTTAATTCAATGCCATTTACTTGAATCAGGTTAACATTTTTAATTTTGATGGGATGATGGGAAGGGGAAATCCTGTTCCTAGTTTCAATAATGCTATTTTAACTCAACTAAAATCATTTATGTACTCTCAACTCAAATGGATTAAGTAAAGTGGTTGAAAAGAATCATGTTGCATTAACTTCATTTACTTAAGTAAATTGAACAAGCATCAAATGTTATTTTTGGCCTACTTAATTGAAACATGTTCTTTCAAAATGAACATATTGAGTTGAGCCAAAACGCAACTGTTTCAAGTCAGTTTAACACAATGCAGTTGAGAAACCTAATGCAATGGTGTTAAATTTAATTTTTTTTTTTTTTTTTTTTTTTTAATAAACTGAACAGTATTGTAAAATTATTTTTTTAAGTGTGTTGTGAACACGTCTTTAGTTAATTATTAGTGTGCTTGATATAAGTAGTTGCCATGTGAAAATGTCCCATGCTGATCCGTCTGATGTTGTTGATTTGGGAGTGTACATTTGCATGCATGTGTGTTAGTGTTTTGATTTGGTGTTGTTGCAAGTTTGTGCTGTTGAATAATTCCAGCAGCAGAAATGAGATTGTTACTCATGCAATATTAACAGCAGGATGGCTGGGTAAAACAGACGTCGTCTTTATGAATTAATATGTTCCACACGCTGTGATTGACATGAAAAGCTGTTTTCTAAACAGTCCACAAACACCTGCGGCTGCATAATCTGCGTTTGCCTGGAGACGTTCAGTTTAACAGTGTGCTGCTTTAATCTGAGTACAGACCTGTTTACACCGCGGTTTACAGCTTAACATGGGCGGATCAGATTAAGACACTGTGTGTGTCAGTGCATGTAGGTGATGTAGTGCTGCAGTTTCTACCTCTGATTTTTGCAATGCGACACAAATTTCAGTAATTGTCAAGACAAGTCAGCTTTATTTTTATAGCTCTTCATGCAATACAGATTGTTTCAAAGCTATGAAGCACGACATGCAAGAAAAAAAAATCGTGCGGATGACTTACTATTTCGTTCCCTCGATTTGCTAAATCATGCGCACAATTTACTATTTTGTTCCCTCGATTTTCTAAATCATTTGCACTATTTACTATTTTGTTCCCTCGATTTGCTAAATCGTGCGCACTATTTACTATTCCATTCCCTCGATTTGCTAAATTGTGCGCACTATTTACTATTCCGTTCCCTCGATTTGCTAAATCGTGCGCACAATTTACTAATTCGTTCCCTTGATTTGCTAAATTGTGCGCACTATTTACTATTCCGTTCCCTCGATTTGCTAAATCGTGCGCACTATTTACTAATTCGTTCCCTCGGTTTGCTAAATTGTGCGCACTATTTACTATTCCGTTCCCTCGATTTGCTAAATCGTGCGCACTATTTACTAATTCGTTCCCTCGGTTTGCTAAATCGTGCGCACTATTTACTAATTTGTTCCCTCGATTTGTTAAATCGTGAGCACTATTTACTATTTTGTTCCCTCGATTTGTTAAATCGTGCGCACTATTTACTAATTTGTTCCCTCGGTTTGCTAAATCGTGCGCACTATTTACTATTTCGTTCCCTCGGTTTGCTAAATCGTGTGCACTATTTACTATTTCGTTCCCTTGGTTTGTTAAATCGTGCGCACTATTTACTATTTCGTTCCCTCGATTTGCTAAATCGTGCGCACTATTTACTATTTCGTTCCCTCGATTTGCTAAATCGTGCGCACTATTTACTAATTTGTTCCCTCGGTTTGCTAAATCATGCGCACTATTTACTATTTCAGTTCAGTTCAATAACAGTGTCGATGTTGCAAAATTCGTCATTTATGAAACAAAGTTGAATCAGCCATAAAGCAGCTCAGCTATAAAGCAGTATTGTAAAAGGCTTATGTTATTTTTATGTCAGTCTTGTATTGTGTAGGGAGACATACAGCGGTTGATTAGTTGCATTGAACTATTAGTTTGCTTCACAAATCCCCTTTTTTTGCTGTGCCACGACACACACTGTTAATTCTTTTCCATGCAAGCTTTGCCCAAATTAGCACAAGGGCTTTTTTGATTTTATGTGTCAAAAGGCTTGTCAGAATGCTGTTAATTGTGATCTTTTGTTGAATATCGTACAGTCTGACATAGATGATGGTTGATGCTGCGCAGTCGGCTGTGACTTTTACCCAAGAGCACCATCAGACTGTGTGTATGAATGTGCTTATTTGTGTGTTTACATACGTTTCTGCCCCATGTGCCCCTATTAATGAGGTCGTCAGCCAATCGGATATAGCATTGCATCCTGTACAGGACATGACCTCACAGGCCGGGCCAGTAACTGTGTGTGTGAGGAAGCTGCTGGTGCCGAAGAGACTTTGTAGAAGACTTTCCTTGCATTGTTGTTGGGTGAACACAAGCCAACACACACAACCACTCCAAAGATTACATGCATGTCCCAGTTTGCTGCTGTAGTTCTTGTGTTTCATGCAGTTACATGAAATAATCAACATTACCAGTGATTCGATGTTTATATTCTGATGCATTCTGATGGTTTTGACATATTTATAGTCTAGCCATAAACGCATGTGTCAGCATTACTCAGTATAAACAGTTCCTCATCATTTTTGCTGCACCATCATATTGGAGTAGAAACATCAGCTGTAATAGAGGACGTGTGTCGTTAGAGTTATATAATTCTGATAAGGACACGTGAGTCAGATTTGATGAGGTTGAAGGTTCATCATTTCATCCCATTGACTTAACGCTGGTGTTTCACGTACTCAGCAAGTTCAACGGGTTGCTTTATACTGTAAATCCTCAACAAATGTGGTAAACCAATGTGAATCTTACAGTTTACTTGCAATTTAATAGTTCACTATAAAAATGCTGGGTTAAAAACAACCCAAGTTGGGTTGAAAATGGACAAATCCAGCAATTGGGTTAAATGTTTGCCCAACCTGCTGGGTAATTTTATTTAACTCAACTATTGTTTAAAATGACTGTATTACTTGCTTAAAATGAACCCAAAGTATGTTGGAAGTTAACATGTATTAATATGTTTAATAAATGAACATTTATTAATAAGTTTAATGAATAATAATTAAACAATAAACATTAAATTGCTTATTAATAAATGTTCACCTTTGATTATTATTGTTGCCTCTAGTAATTATGTCTTATTTTTAATTTACAACCTATTTTGGGTTCATTTTAAGCCAGCCATATAGTCATTTTTAAACAATAGTTGACTTAAATAAAACTACCCAGTAGGTTGGGCAAACATTTAACCCAACCGCTGGGTTTGTCCAACCCAACTTGTGTTTGATTAATCCTTCATATATTCATTTACACGTGTACATGGACTCTCTTTAACATTGGCCTGTGACATTATATGAGTTTTTCGTGGGTAGTCCGGTTGCATTAGGTTTGCTCTACGTTAACTTTCTTATTTGCGTATTTACAGCTTGTTTTCTTGTGCATCTGTGGAAATGTCGCCATGGACCTTCTAAATACATGTTATATCTTATTGTTAACATTCAATCAGTTCATATGTTTAATTGTTTAAAAATGTTTTGACCTCTCTCACGTTCATCTGCATATATGTTTAAGTGTCGCTCACTCTCGGAGAGTTGACACTCCAAATGTTATTGCATTGCGTTCATTGACAATAAAGCAACTAACTTACTTAAAATGACATCTTGGAATTAGCAACAGAGGTTTGGTATGAGATGCATAAGAAATTAGCGTTTTAAGTACAAAAACCAGACAAATGTCTTGAAATAAAACATCTGAACAATGTCTTGAGGCGTGGTAACTGTAGTATAAACAGAATTATTAGAAAAATAATGCACACCCATTTCACATCATGACCATTTTTCTAATAATTCAACAACACGTCATCAGTTATTCCTTACCTAAACAACTAACTGTAACATGGCATTTGGTTCTTGACCATTGAAAATGGGTAAAATTTAACAATTTGTACATGGAGTCACATTGGGGTCTCAATATCTATGGGACTGAACTATATAGGCCCTTAAAAATGAAGATTCCAAAAGAAAAGTTCATTAAGAATGAGAATTTAGAAGGATATTAAGATATCTTGAGTGCTTTTAGAGTTACAGACATGCAAACTTTGGAAAAGGAATATTTTTGGCACTCAGGAATGTTCTACGCAATTGAGATGATAGAAAAACACGAGATGCATTTCTAGTTTCAACATTATTTGTTCTTCAGATATTCCTCTTTAAAATAAAAGAAGTATCAGCTGTATGCAAAGTGACCCACATTTGGTTTTTGACCACTGAATATGTGCACAGTTTGCCAATTTATTCATGGAGCCGCATTAAGATCTCCATATCTCTGGGATTGAACCATCGAGGGCCTTTAAAATGAAGAAACCAAAAGGAAAGTTTGTTAAGAACCAGAATCTAGAAGGATATCTTTAATACTTCTTGAGTTACAGGCATGCAAACTTGAGGCAAAAAACCACAAGAAGTGCTTTTTGCCATTGTTGAACGGTCACCGTTGGCATATAATGAAACAAAGATTGATAAAGTCAACAGATTTTACTAATAGACCTACCAATCTCTGTGTGAAAATAAAATAATGATGCTGCCATCTTTCTAAAGTCATTTTTACACCCCTCTAAATTGGCTCCAAATCTCAGGCGATCCCCTCTACAAAATAGTGGATTACTCAGTAAATATACATCTGACATTTAATATTTTGGCTTTCATCACTATTTATGTTTGTCTTTCTACAGAAAAACTATTAACAAAATCAAAAATTTGAGCCGGGGACCTCTGGTTGAGTTGACACGGAATGATCCAAGTTTAAGACGTTGCTTTGCGCAGGGTTAAAAAACATGTTAAACAGTGTGAAAGTCAGTTAGTGCTTTCTTTGAAATAATGATGATGGTGTAAATCTCATGTGTGGCTTTTTTTGTTTATGGAGTTTCATTATTAATCTAGAGGCTAAAACAGTTCTCACACAGGAACCTTCACATCTGCCCTTCTTCAGAGGCATGATCATAACCTCTGCGCTGGGATTGTTTATTTGCCCCGCAGGTTAAGCTGAATGGGGTTTGGTGTCAGATATTTTGAGTGCTTCGTTCTCGCGGCCTTTACTTGTACCTTCCTGTACCAGGCGGGAGGAGTGTGTGTGTGTGTGTGTGTGTGTGTGTTTGACGGTGAGCAACGCTCGGTGCCAGAGCAGTTTGCACAGCAGTAGATGTGCATGAAGTTCTGCATGCGTACGCATTATTCAAAGAGGAGATGCCGTCTGCATCCATATTTTCATTCATTTATGGCCTGAAGCCTTTGCTTTTTGTTCACTTTAGTCTTGAATCCAGTTTGTTCTCCTGCTGCGTTGAGACGTTCGTCCAGTGTGAAATATTAATGAAAGTGCAATCATTACTCTAAAAGCACGAGCTTTTAAAGCAGCCAAAAAAAAGAAGAGCGTCCTCCACTTCAGGACCAGACGAGAGATCGACTGCTCCCGTCCACGTTCTTTAATTAGCTTTAAATCTACAGAGAATCGCCCAGCATGTCTTCAATTTAATTTGACATTTAGAAGAGCTGTGGAGGAGATAACAGAGTGGTTACGGCGAGGCAGAGGCTTGTGGGAGATTGTTATGAGGTCTGTGTGCGACGCACGTGCCTTAGTGACATAATCGTCATAAAGTTACGACTGATGGCCTCCGTGAGCTGGCAGGAAATGTGGATTGACCAGCAATAAGGAAATGTTGGAGCGTGACGGAGGCGACCTTTGGAAATGTCTTGATGGTCTCTGTGTGTAGAGCACTATTGTATTTTTTTCCCAAATTACGTTTTATTTTTCCTCAAATTCCATGTTTTCCATTTTCATTTATCTGGATTCTGTTGTAATGTTTTTAAATTAAATGTTAATAATCAAAAAGGATATCTAATCAACTGAATTCATAAGACTTAAGCAGTTTAATAATTTATTAACCATAATAGTTTTATTTTTTCAGAAATTCTGTGTTGGAATCACTTTAAGAATGATTTTTTTCTAGCTGATGAACCATAAAAACATTGACAGCCAATCAGAATCAATCCTGTTTTAAAGAGCTCGAGCATTTAAAGCGACAGACGACAAAACTGAGAATAAACAGAACGATATTGTGCACTAATGTTGACGCTAATATAGTTATTGTTATAGTTAACGTGCTTGATGTGGACAGGCCTTAAAGGATAGTTCACCCAAAAATGAAAATTATCCCATAATTTATTCACCCTCAAACCATCCTAGGTGTATGACTGTCTTCTTTGAGGCAAACACAATCGGAGTTATATTAAAAAATATTCCAAGCTTCATAATGGGAGTGAATGTGGGGTGAGATTTTGAAGCCCAAAAAAGTGCATCCATCCATCATAAAAGTAATCCATACGACTCCAGAGGGTTAATAAAGGCCTTCTAAAGTGAAGCGATGGGGTTTTGTAAGAAAAATATCCATATTTATAAATTTATAAACTATAATAACTGACTTCCGGCAGACGGCCGTACGCAAGTCTAGTTCAGGCGGAAGAGTGACCTTTGATCTGACGCGTAAATATGGATATTTAAAACTGTGTTTTACACAATCATAATTCAGTATTCAGGATTATGTGATTTCATTTGAGCTTTCATTTGCATGTGTTTGTATTGAATCTTTTATTTCTTTACTTTTATTGGAGGTGTGATTTATATCTCGAAGTCTGTGGACGGTCTGCTGTGTTCCGTCCCGTGTTTTGCGTGGCGTCAGAAAGTAGAAACAATAGTCTGTCTGTGGACGGTTTGGCGTGGTCACATCTTTCAAAAATAAATGCACAATATTTTTCCTAAATGAGCGGCTTTAGTGATGTCAGCGCACAGTGTGTGTGATGAACAGCTGTGGTCACAACGGCCTGAAATAGACAAAACAAACACACGAGCCTTTCCCGTTTTCCACTGAGCGCTGCTGGACTGAAGCGTGATTTGAAGGACTGTGAGTTTCATTTGGTTTAGTGCAGGACCCGTCATGGCTGTCGGTTTCCTCTCGGTTTTCTTTGGGTCATGGTCATGGTTTTAGTTTTTTGGGTTTTTGCCACAGTCTGTTTTCTAGAGCCCTTTGAAATTCCTTTTATTTTATTTTATTAAATTTAATTTTATTTTCCCCCCAAATTTTGTTTTCTAGATTCTGTTTTAATAATTTAATGCAGGGTTTTTAAACTGGGATTTTACAAGGGAACTGCTGGGGGTTTGTATGGAAGCTTGTTTCCGTCACTAAATAAAAAATTAAAAAAGGTAATTGTGACTTTTTATCTCACAATACTGACTTTTTTCTCAGAATTGCGAGATTTAAACTCTTTTTTCCCCCCCTCACGATTGGACATTATAACTCGCAATTCTTTTTTCAACTTTTTTCAGCAAATGCGTGTTATAATATCCAATTGTGAGGACATTATAATGCATTAATAACACGCATTATAACACGCATATAACTTTGCGTTATAAAGTCAGAATTGCGTGATATAAAGTCAGAATTGCGAGTTATAAAGTCAGAATTGCGTTTTAAAGTCAGAATTGCATGATATAAAGTCAGAATTGCGTGATATAAAGTCAGAATTGCATTTTAAAGTCAGAATTGCGAGTTATAAAGTCAGAATTGTGAGATATAAAGTCAGAATTGCGTTATAAAGTCAGAATTACGAGATATAAAGTCAGAATTACGAGATATAAAGTCAGAATTGCGTGTTATAAAGTCAGAATTGCGAGTTATAAAGTCAGAATTATGTTATAAAGTCAGAATTGCGAGATATAAAGTCAAAATTGCGAGTTATAAAGTCAGAATTGCTTTATAAAGTCAGAATTGTGAGTTATAAAATCAGAATTGCATTATAAAGTCAGAATTGTGAGTTATAAAGTCATATTTGCTTGATATAAAGTCAGAATTGTGAGAAAAAATTTATATCTCACAATTCTGACTTTTTCACTTACAATTCTGACTTTATAACTCACAATTATAACTCACAACTCAAAAAAGTCAGAATTGTGAGATAAAAAGTTGGAATTAACTTTTTTATTTTTATTTCATGGCGGAAACAAGCTTCCATAGGTTTGTGAGTTGCTGCAAAGCTAATAATTAATTTATAAAAATGTAAAATTAAAATAAATGAGTAATTTTAAAATCACTCAAAACACTTACAAAAAAGATGAAATATTTTATTTGTTGACCTGCATGTCATGTGACCATTAACTGACATCAGAGAACCGTGAAAAATCATTGAAATGTGAACTATTATTAAATTATTAAATATTACATTTTGGCAATCCCTGCTGTAATTAAATTCTTTTTTCTTTTTTTTTTTAAATGAATCATGAGTTAAATTAATATATTTTTTTTTATATGAAAGAATCTGCAATTTTATTTTATAAACAGAATGTATTTTAATATTTTACAGACAGATATTTTATAGAATAGATATTTTACGTAGTTTTACTTCACTAACAACAGATCAACAACAAAACAAACTATGAACAAAATCTGTGCAACGTCATTAGCGTCTTCTGGTTTGTTCGTATCACGGTTTCGTGGTCACGCTTTTGTTTTTGGTTCAGTAAATACGTATTCAGTCACTATCTGGTTCGCGCTTATGAAATCTGAGGCAGATGTGATTGATAACTGATGTTTTATCTGCCAACATCAATCTAATTGGGCATATTTATTATTCATAGAGGCCCTTACTGCATTCTGACAGATATTAATCCATAATATTTTTTACAGGACCTGCCTGCCAGTCATCATTACAGATGAAAGACTGGTTATCTCTGTTGACTTTCACCTGTCAGGGGTGATTGTGCTGATAATCACTTCTAACATGATGAGATAAAGCCGTCATGCCCGTGCCGTACATGCCGTTCTGCAAAAGCTTGTGCATTTCTTTTCACTTCCTGTGTGTCTTTCTATAGCTGGCCTGGTTTGGCTGATAACTGGGGAGACACTGACCCAGAAAGAGCCTGAACTAACACTGACAATCACTCTCTCTCTCTCTCATGTCCTTGAAGGTTGTTGTATTCAGGCTGGATTTCTTGTCCTAGTTGGTGTGGGCTGCGCTTGGGATTCAAGCAGAAACTGTCATTACATGTTAAGTCCTTTGATTCGTCCATCTAACTCTAGACGGATCACAGGAATCAGCAGAAACAGATGCAGATAAATATTTAATTATAGAAATGATCTCAGTGATTTCCTTCATATAGCTCCTGCTATCCAATAAAGCTTTGCGCTTTGATACTTTAGATATGAAACAAAGTCTCAGCTTTCAAATTATGTCAATAACGTCAACATTATCACAAAATTAACCCTTTCAGAGTGTCTGGGTTTATTTCGTGATCGTGACGGGCTGATTGTACATTATCTCTCTCTCACACACACAGTTCTTTAGGGCCGCTCATGTTTACTCTGTGTGTGTTTTATTGCCGTGCTCGTGTGTTTTGGTCTGTATGAGGATCTCAGGGTCACATGTGTGCCATGAAGAGGTCAGGGGTCAAAACTAAGTTTAAATCCTGACTCATTTTCTTCAGCTGACACGCACAGCGGCCTCCTGCAGGAATCTGACCTGTGAGTCAGTGAGTCACTGAGTAAATGATTCTGTTCATCTGGAGTCTGTGAATCTTTGAGTTCACAGCCAATCCATTTGATTCACTGCGTATTAATTTGATTCAAAAGCTGATTTGATGTCTAAGATGTATCTTAGACAAAAATAAGAAAAACAAAACTAAATTATGGTATTCAAAATCACTTTCATACCTCAAAACCAGTTTATATTTCATTACTTACCTGTTACGCTTTAATATTCACACACACTAATCACAATTTGATTAAGTGCACAGCCCTACTTTTGATTCGTTAATACGTGTGTGTGTGTGTGTGTGTGTATATATATATATATATATATATATATATAAACATTTTTAAAATTAAAAATAAATATTTTTAAATATGAAACCATGAGTGAGTCACTGAATCATAAACATATATATATATATATATATACACACATAAAATAAAAAATAAAAATTTTAAAAATAAATATTTTTAAATTTGAAACCATGAGTCACTGAATATATATATATATATATTTATATATTTATATATATATATTTATATATACACATTAAAAAAAAAAAGTAAATTAAAATATAAAAATAAATATTTTTAAATATGAAACCATGAGCGAATCACTGAATCATTCATTCAAAACGCAGATTCATTCAGTAATAAACATTAAGCCCACTTATAGTACTTTTGGTCCATATAGCCCAGAATCATAGCTTAATATTTGATTTTCAGGAGCGTTTTTACCTTTATAAAGGGAATTTATTCAAAAATACAGATTAATTCATGTATGTATTGTTTTTTTTTTTGGTCAAATTCTCACATTTTAATCAATAAATTCAATCAGCATATTAAGACTACAGCGTTTTAAAAATAAGAATCTGAATATTGAAGTTGTAAATATAAAAAAACATATATTTTTAAATATAAAACTAAAACCACCAGTAGGTGGCGGCGAGTCCTTGTCTTAATGAGCGAGTCACTGAATCATTCATTCAAACGATTCATTCAAAACGGCTGATTCATTCAGAAACAATGCAAGTGACTGTCTTTATGAATAGTTACTGAATCATTCGATCAAACGATTTGTTCAAAAATACAGATTCGTTCAGTAATGAACATTTAAAACACAAAACTCACGGTTCAGATCATATTGCGGTTTTTGAGTCACAGATCGGATCATAACACTTCAAGTACTTCGATATACCACAGTAAATGTTACAAGCCTGATTAATAAAATACAAATATTATTAAAGACAAGTGAACAGTCAGTAATGAAATGAGGGCAAACTTGTTTGTGCAAGATGTGCACTTAAATGGTTTAAAATCGCTAAAACGTGCAAATGATAAACTTTTTAATTAATCTGCAAATCCGTTCCGAACCATAGTGCCTGATCCGTACGGATCAACTACGATCCGTCACACCCCTAATATCGTCCGCCATCATAGTTTAACACATGTGAGGATATTGTGTTGTCAGTTTCTGGTGTGTCTGTTTCTCATGCGGCATGCAAGTCTTTTCATTAGCGGCGAGTTACAGGAGTCTGTCTTATCTCTGTTCGCTTCTACAGTTTCCCTGAGGAGTTCTTGACTGACAGCGGCCCGACCCGACCAGGATGTAACATTTCTTTATTAACTTGTTCCAAGTGATGTGTGTGTATGTGTGCGCATCAGGTAATGTAATTACTTCCCTTCTTATTAGATCAGCGGCTGCTCTTGTGCGCGTCTCTAATGTTGTTAAGTGCTGAAAACAGCCGGCGTTCAGCCCGAGAGTATCTGCTGCCTCCAAACAAGATCACCGCTGTTGACACATCACACGTTCACACGAGCGTTAACCTGCGCTAACCCAACCCCGTTGACATATACTAGTGTTTGTCCTCTGTGGAGCGAGTGCTGTATGATATCTGACTGATGCAGATTAGATATGAACCTCTCGTAAATATCCCATCATCCTGAGTGTTTGTTAGTGGACGACATCATGAATGAGATGCTTTACTAATCTGCTCTCAATCATCTGTGGTGATGAAATACACTGTTGGGGTTTGATTAGATCAGACATAACCTGTGTGATCCACTTTATTTTTTTCCAAATTGTTCCCAATTGGCGAGTGAGTGGGGAAGGATTGTGTTAGCATATGCTCCTTGAGCAGGTGATGATGTCATGTCGTTGATAGTTTTGGTCCACTTTCTCCAGAGAAAAAGAGTATGTGGATGAGCTCAGAGCTGCAGTGATGTCATGAGGTCACAGGGTCAGACGGGATAATGACTCAGATATTGGAGTTGATTCTCTGTTCTATATGTGCGAGATGTTTTTGTCTTGGTTGAATGTTTTCGTATTGGCTGCATGTGGCTGCGGTTTGTGTGACCCATCAGCAGAGGACACACATGTGTGTGTGTCTTTGATGCTGTTGTCTTCTCAGCACACCTGCACTCTCACCGATGAGTACAGCAAACACACACACACACACACACACATGTCTCAGATAGGGGTGTGTGATATTGACAGAAAGTGATATCATTTCTGTTATTTTGCCATTACACGATAATTAGGTGATATATTAGTGAGTGTGTTTTTGTGTGCATTGGCTGGTTTAGGCCTGTCATGTCAGCTGACTCCAACAGCTTTTCATATTCTGTGCAGTGTTTATTTCACAGAAATGACAAATTATCTTTTCCATTAAAGGATTAGTTCACTTCAGAATTAAAAATTCCTGATAATTTACTCACCCCCATGTCATCCAAGACGTTCATGTCTTTCTTTCCTCAGTCGAAAAGAAATGAAGGTTTTTGAGGAAAACATTCCAGGATTTTTCTCCATATAGTGGACTTCACTGGGGTTCAACGGGTTGAAGGTCCAAATGTCAGTTTCAGTGCAGCTTCAGAGAGCTCTACACGATCCCAGACAAGGAATAAGGGTCTTATCTAGCAAAACGATAGGTCATTTTCTACAAAAAATAAAAAATTATAAACTTTTTAACCAAAAATGCTCGTCTTGCACTGCTCTGTGATGCTCCACGCATTACGTAATCACGTTGGAAAGGTCACGCGTGATGTAGGCGGAAGTACCGCAGTAGGGCGAAAAACTCCATCTCATTTTCTCCTCCAACTTCAAAATCGTCCAACATCGTTGTTTTACCTTTTTTTTTTGTAAAGGGCGTTTGACTTAGTCTTTACACGTTCACTTTGTAAACACTGGATCGGTACTTCCACCTACGTCACACGTGACCTTTCCAACATGATTACGTAATGCGTGGCGCATCGCAGAGCAGTGCAAGACAAGCATTTGTGGTTAAAATGGATATTATTTTTATTTTTTTTTAGAAAATGGCCGATGGTTTCTCTAGATAAGACCCTTATTCCTCGTCTGGGATCGTGTAGAGCTCTTTGAAGCTGCACTGAAACTGACATTTGGACCTTCAACCCCAGTGAAGTCCACTATATGGAGAAAAATCCTGGATTTTAATTTCCTTTTGACTGAAGAAAGAAAGACATAAACATCTTGGATGACATGGGGGTGAGTAAATTATCAGGAAATTTTAATTCTGAAGTGAACTAATCCTTTACAGTGGCAATATTTGATTTTCAGGGGCAATAATTGCCTTTATAAGGGGAGTTTATTTCTAAATTGTCATATTTTGTCAATGTCTTACATTCAATCAATTATTATCAATATATTCAATTCAATAAATATATATATGATATTTTAAAATCTGAAACTAATAGGTTGGCGGCAAGTCCCGATCTTAATGAGCGAGTCATTGAATCATTCACTCAAATGCAAGGCTCCAGACTGCGACCAAATGGTCACGTTTTGTGACTTTTTTTCTTGCCGGTGCGGCTAAAAAAAATTTTTCTCGCACTGGTGCGACCACCACACCGCCCAGCTGATATAAGTTGGCATTTCTGTTGCATATGAAAAACGTCAAATGGTCGGCACCGATAGCCTCGTGGGCAGCGCGCCGACATATAGCGCCGTTGCACTTTGGGCGACCCGAGTTTGAGTTCTGGCTTGCTGACCTTTCCCAATCCCATCCCCCTCTCTCTCCCACCTCACTTCCTGTCCACTCTATACAATCCTATCATAATAAAGGCAAAAATTGCCAAAAAAACAAACAAAAGTCAAGTGGCAAACGAAACGAAAGTGTAACGAAACCACGCTTCTCGTTTGAGCTGCACTTCGCAGACCGCTTATCAGCTCGGAGCAATAATAGACAAAGTTAAAGGTTAAAGATTCTTCATGGAACCATCGATACCAATAGAGAACCTTTATATGTAAGAGTGCACTCAATGTGTGCGCTCTCAAGGTGTGATTTTGTTTGTTTTTTGCAAAGTTAGAGACCTACTCAATGTCACATCATTTGCACAACTGTTACAATATTATCGTAAATCACACGCACCACTAGTCTTACTTTTAGTTTTTTTTATTGTGGTCTGTCAAGTGTGTGATGGTAGGAAGTTTAACACTAATGCTTCTGTAAATTTCTGACATCACATACTGTTTTACACATGAGTGACGTCTGTGATAGAGTTCAGAGTAAAGTGTGTGAAAGTTTGTGCTGTTCCTGGTAAATATTAGATGATGCTGAATGAAACATGTCTGTAATCACAGAGCTCATTGTTCTCTCTCGTGTCCTGAACGTCACCTCTATGTGACCAGTTCAAACATCTGTGTCGTTGTGTCAGTCGTGGGCTAGAAATGGAAAACACGCATCATTCACCTGCTCTGTTTTCTGTCGTTCTCCTCTGGAGGAGAAGCGTGTTCTGAGATGTCTCAGCGATAAGCACAGGAAATGGTGAGGCTTGTTTGCGTGTGTGTGTGTTGATGGCGTCCGGTGGTGACAGGATGTGACAGTTGTGTGTGTGTGTGTGTGTGTCAGCTTTGCCCACTTCACGAGCGGAAAATTGCAGTGCAATAGAGATGAACCTGGCATCTTCACTGTTGATGTGTAAAGCCCACTTTCCTCAGAACGTCTCCGCCTGCGGCCCACTCTGCACTTGCGGCCCACTTACTGATAAATGACTGTGGTAAATCCCCAGACATATGGCAGAGATGCGCATTACCTTGCTGATGGGTTCATATAGAAGAATCTCAGCTTCCCCCATAAAACAAGCTCCACGTGTGATGAGTTTCTGAGAGCATTGCAGGATGTTGTGGGAAGGTGTTTGTTGGTGTCTGTCATGTTTCAAGACAAGCCAAGTCTATATATATCTATATCTATATCTATCTATCTATCTATTTATCTATCTGTATATATATATATATATACACACAAACACACACACGTTTGGGGTCTGTAATATTTTCTTAAATTGTTTTTGAAAGTCTCTTCTGCTCTCCAAGGCTGCATTTATTTGATCAAAAATACAGTAAAAATTGTGAAATATTTTTGCAATTTAAATCAACTGTTTTCTATGTGAATTTATAATAAAATGTAATTTATTCCTGTGATCAAAGATCAATTTTCAGCATCATTACTCCAGTCTTCAGTGTCACATGATCCTTCAGAAATCATTCTAATATGATGATTTGTTTCTCAAGAAACATTTATGATTATTATCAATGTTGAAAATAGTTGTGCTGCTTCATATTTCTGTGGAAACCGTGATGTTTTATTTTTCAGGATTCTTTGATGAATAGAAAGTTCAAAAGAACAGCATTTATTTGAAATAGAATCTTTTGTAACATTATAAATGTCTTTACTGTCACTTTTAAACAATTGAATGCGTCCTTGCTGAATAAAATTATTGATTTCTTTCAAACAAATCTTATTTGTTTTATTCGGGTATTTTTAGGCCAGCAAAAATCTCCCATATGAATTTGGTGATTTGTGAAAAAATAATTGCTGATGAAATGAAATGATGATGCAGCTCCTCTCTTCCCAGTAACGCTCTGTTTAGTTCCTGACTCTATGAAGCCCCTCCTTCTGAAAAGCACAGTGCGCTCTGATTGGTCGGCTGGAGCAGTGTGTTGTGATTGATCAAGTGCTTCGAGCGTGTTTGGGAAATGTCCCGCCCCTTACTATAACCGCCAGTTTTAACACACTACTAACTAACTCAACCAGGCCCGCCCCTTTATTCTGCAAATGAATTATTTAAATGAGGAATATCGTGACGTGTTCTTTCCCAGAAGACACTCATGACTACAATGGAGGCGTTTCAGGGAGTTTAGAAACAGTGACACTAATATAGAGAATAACACCTGCTGGAGGGACTTTGCAGAGCTTTTTCATGCAACATTACACACCAAAGAAAGAGGAAAAAAGCAGAATAGGTCCTTTTTAAATCATGTGAATGATCTGAACGTTTCTTCGTTTCGCTCTTGCTGTGATCATATTGTAATGCTCAATCTGTCTTCCTCCAGGTTCAGGATGAAGGGTGGAGGTTTGGCAGGGAGGTGCAGTCCCTGCTAGATTCATCATCATCCTCCTCCTCCTCATCATCATCCTGCTCCATCTTTCCACCTGCAGCCCAACATGGCCAATCACCTGGAGCTGCTGACGGAGCTGCAGCAGTTGGATAAGGTGCCCAGTCTGGAGCGTCTCCGAGCAGCTCAGAAACGCCGCACGCAGCAGCTCAAGCGATGGGCCGTCTACGAGAAAGAAATGCAGAACAAGAAGCGCAAGGCCGACAAACGCCGCGGCCACGGGAACCTGTTGGAAAACCGTAAAAGGGTTTCGTTTGCGGCGAGCGTCGCTTTGTTGGAGGCCTCTTCGAGGAACGATCCAAGTGAAGGTGAGGCTGGTTCATTTCACCACCGATTTATTCAAACATACATGAAGCACAAATATAAATATAATGAAAAAATGTAATATAAATATATGTAATATATGTAATATAATGCATATATTCATCAAAACGCTCCTCTCTAGAGTATCGAGAAATGTGACGTTACGTGACATTATTGTTCTCAAGCTGTTTTATTGACGTCTTTCCGCGGTTGAAACACTGATTGATCGATTACATGAGACATGATTCATTTCAGTAAGTTGTTTTGTATCTTTCGACATTCCTTCTGATGTTCATTCATGTTTATTTGGTGCTATAACTAGTAGTAAAGAGGAAGAGATGATCGGTTCACGCGCCAAATGCGAGTAGAAATCGGCATTGGTGAGTGTATGAAACGGTATCACTCACCAGTTGGCCAGTAACATTTTTATGAATTCGAACAATGCATGAACGCGAACAAATGTTAACGACGCTCGGGATGGTTGACGGGTCAGCGCTGTTAAATTTAAGCCTTGTTAAATTAAAATATTCAAGCGCAAGAAGATGCGAAAAGGAACTCGATTTGCTGCCCAGAAAGCTGCGACATAAAGACAGCGTGTGAGTACTAAACTGAGCTCTCTTTCACGTCTTCTTGCACTTGAGCGGACAAATTCACACAAAATTATTTCAAAAAATAGCGAGTCTCCTAGTAAACATAGTCGGTTATGTCTTAAGTGAACGTAAACAGTTGAGAAAGTAAGCACATGTGTACAGTATCAGTATATTAGATCCGTGCATTCGCTATTAAAGTGACCTGCAGCTGTCTGTTTTGTTGTTTTACTGCAAAAAATCACACAGTGCACTTGACCGAATAACTTTTGTAACTTTAATAAGGATTAATTAATAAGGATGTTTAATTTATACAGTGAAAACTATGCAGTGTTATTTTACATTTGCTTACTTAATTAAATTTCTGTACCTGAATAGCTACTGCCAGACCTACCTGAAAAACTTGAAAAGTTTATTATTATAATTGTTAAATTTTCCAAGGATCAGCATTCTCCCCTAAAAGTGATCAGGCAGACCAAACCAGAAGTCGTAGAGACTTCAAACTTTAAGGGCTGGTAGTACTCACACCATCTACAATGTCACCAAGACTCGCCTCGATTGGCCTGACGGGGGCGCTACAGCGGTCAAAAGTATGAAATGGATCATAACTCCTAGACCGTTTGGCGTAGACTCAAGTGTCTTATATCGTCGGAATCGTTGGCAAAATTTTCGGTATTTTGGATTTTTTGAAAAACGTACTTTTGCGAACTAGTCCTAGGTTTTCTTCAGAAAGAAATCAGCCACTGGGGGCGCCTTCACGTTTTTCATGTGCGTAAAGGATTGTGTATCGCATGATTTTTCGCACACGCCCACGACATTCGTACCACATGGTAGAACTCCTCATTCTGAGTAACTTTGCCTCTAGGACCGCCGCTGTCCATCAAATCATTCGTTAAATATTGGAGATTATTTCAAAAACCAACTTTGGCGAACTAGTCCTAGGTTTTTGGCTCAACCTCGATAACTGTTAAAAAGCTTTAAAAACTATGGTAAATTGCCTGTATTTGCTCTTCCATCTATGATCGAGATGGTTACAGGCTTGCTAATTAAAACACAGTACCTTTTTACGCATGTGCTTATAGGCCTTAAAGTGCTTGAACCCCGATAATTGCTGCTCGCAGCTATATTTTCATTTGTATCTTTGTTATATTGTATTTTATTTGTGCTTTTGCTTGTAATTTGATTATTTGTTATTACCGACTGTTGACTTGTCTTTAATAATGTTTTAAATTTATATTAGTTAGGTTAGTAGTTTTAGCTGTGGTATTGAAATTGGAAAAGAGTATTGTGAATTTTCACTGGTATCTAACATTTTGGTGTCATTACTGCCTGTTTTTTTTTTTCATGGCTGGTACATTTTCTTAAGTCTTTATTATCAACCATCTGAGGTTTTTTTTAAAAGATCAACATAATTGAAGATCCCAGACAAAAAAGCATCAGCGCATGTGTTCCAACATCTCCATGAACCAGCGCTTTGGTTCTGTTTGCTGCCAAATATTTAATGGAAAGGGTTTGTCTTGCGAGAGAGCTGCGAGTGACCTTATAAAGTGTGTTTATGTCTCTGCCAGTGGTGTCGTGCGAAATCTGGTTTCCCTTCGGCACGTCATTTAACAAGGCGTTAAAAAGAGCGCCGTCGCCCTGATTGCTGTGCAGAAATCATCTGAGCGCCGGCTGCCGCCAGAACGCCCAAATTGCTTCTGTGGTCGAGAGCGAGTATTTTGCCGTTGCCGCGCTGAGTGTGAGATAATGGCCTGAAAGCAGCAGAAAATGTCTTTTCTGAAAGCCTGGGAACACTGTCTGCCACCAAATGATGAAAATAGCCTGCCTGACAATCAGCTGGTTCTCAGGAGGAAATGAAGTCTGTGACTGCAGGAGAAATGCACTGCGACTGCAATCCAGGCTGGATTTGCTTGCGCTTTAATCCCATCAGATTATCAGTGCGGCATAATCTCGGCCTGTACGATTATGCTCTGTTGATGGAGCTATTTTTTGCCCAGGCTAACATGATGTATTGATTAAGTGTTTTGGAGTAAATCGGCCTTTATTATGACAGATGAACAGATGGTGCTTCTTTATACATGAGCTTTAGATAAATATTTAGTCTGTTTAGTTGGAGCCGCTCACATTAGTTTGATGTTTGCTGGATGGAGCAAAGCTTCTAAATATGATTGAGGTTTTGAGAGGATGTTTGGTAGTTTCCGTTTTTTTATTTGTGCTGGTCGTGTAGGAGAAGCAGTTTGTGGGTTGTTTTGATGGTTATATTTTACAGCTGACGTATTTTAATAATTCTGACTCATTCCAAACTTTTCCCATATCATTAAATCGATCTCTGTGTGACCTGAAATTAGTGTTTATCAGCGCAAACTAATTCGTTAATGAGGAGATAAAATCAGGCTGTTGTCATCTGTTTGCTTCTCATATTTACTAATCACATTAAGAGCTGGTAAAGCAGGTCGGGACCTCAGAGATACTGTGGTAAATGAGCTGATGGATGTGTAACGGAGCTGCTGCTGACTGATTCATTTAGCAGCAGGAAAATAGTTTAGGTATTTGGTTTTGTCATGAAATTCAGCTTACATCTTGTTTCCTGTCATCTGTCTGTGAGAAAGTTCGGTCAGTGTAAAGAATAGTTTAATAGATGCATGAAAGAACAGACCAATCACAAATAATTATGCAAATAAATGCAAAACCAGTATTGAAAATATTGAAAACCAGTAAATTAAAATGAAAAAATGTTGCCTTGGCAGCTAGCTGAAAGAAATAGCTAAAAGTTTTTTCATAACTTCTTTTAATTAATGTTTATTTTATATTAAGTAATGCATTTTTATATATAATTTCAGTTAAAGTTTTAGTAATTTTGTTGTGTGTTTTTGTCATTTTTGGTATGTTTTTATGTCTATGTAGATTTTATTAATTTCATTTCATTTTTAGTTATTTTAGTACATCAAGTTAAACAAAGTTAAAATGACAAAATATTTCTGAAAAAAATCTGTTATTTTATTATTTTTTTTCAGTTAACATTTATTTATTTTAAATAATGATTTTTTTATATATAATTTTAGTTAAAGTTTTGGTAATTTTGTTTTTTGTTTTCAGTATGTCTATATCATTTTTTATTAATTTTTAGTTATTTTAGTACATCAAATTAAACTAAATTAAAATAGCAAAATGTTGCTGAAAAATAACTAGCTGGAATAAAAATATTTTTGTTATATTTTATGTTATTTCAGTTAATTTTTTTAAGTAATGCATTTTTAATATATAATTTCAGTTAAGTTTTAGTAATTAAAATTAACTAAACTAAAATGACAAAATATTTCTGTAAAATAATTATTTTTTATATTTTATTTAATTTTTTCAGTTAACGTTTTTTATTTTAAATAATTTTTTTTATAATAATAGTTAAACTTTTGGTAATTTTGTTTTTTTGTTTTTTTATACAGTATGTCTATATAATTTTTATTAATTTTTATTTAATTTTTAGTTATTTTAGTACATCGTTAAACTAAATTAAAATGGCAAAATGTTGCCGAAAAATAACTAGCTGAAATAAAATTGAAATGTTTTTTATATATATATATATATATATATATATATAGTTTTAGTCTCAGTAAACTGTAATAATGCTGCACATGACAGTTTCGAGGGAAATCCTGAGATGTTTACAAACAAATGTGTAATAAGTCAAAGTGATGCTGTTCCAGCGACGTTATTGATCTGTTAATCAACATAATTAATCCTACCCTATTGATTGGAGGTTTTCATTGCTGCTATTGAGTTAGCTCGTGTGAATGTGTGTGTGTGTGTGTGTGTGTGTGTGTGTGTGTGATGAGGCACATGCCTGAACATGGACACTATCTCTTCTGCAGTTGTAATTCATTGAAATGACGGCCATGTTTGTGATGAGATGTTAATTTGGAGCGGAACGGACTGAAGGAGCCGGGATGAGGAGGATGAATACAGAGGAGCGAGGCGTGTGTCGTCTTATGAAACACTCCTCACTGAGATCAGACACGGCTTTATTTTTATAGACAGCCGTGAGAAAAAGAAGAAAAAAGACAAACAAACTCAGCCTGGAGCAGAAGCAGTCCTTCTCCGACATATATCATTTACTCTGTGTGCTTGAGCGTTTAAATAACGCTTGTTCTTCAGGATGATGTTCTGTGTAAATCTCATCACATCCACTGCGTTATCAGAATTATTATTATTTTACTACTATTGTATTATTACTTTGAGAAGTACATTCTATGGAGAAAAAAACGAACTTTTATTTTGGCGGGTTGTGCAGAAAGCTGTGAGTTTGTGAAGAACAAGCATATATATATATGTGTCAATCATCTTGATGACGCAGGGGAAACTCTGACCAATGAGAGGACAGTTTTACTCACATGTGACTTGCATAAACACATTTTGGTACGCTTTGAAATGTTGCCTTGTGAAAGCGAACCGAAGAATAGAAAATGCAACATTAGGGGCTTTCGCACCGAATAATTTTAGGAACTCAGTTATAGGAATTAGCCACTAGGATAGTTCCCCGAGAACTAATTTCTCCCCCGGGCCATGTTCCTTGTTGCGTTCGCACCGGGAATAGGAACTCTGAAGCGGCCGACAGCTGCGTCTTTAAGTGCGGCATGATTGGAGCTGTTTGTTGTGTGTCGTGGGTTTCGTGATAACGGAGATGGAATGTTAGTTCCCCCAAAAGGAGTTCCTAGAACTAAAATCCGGGTACTTCAGCCAATACTTCTAGGAAATATGAAAAGGTTTCTCTGGTTCCTCTATTGTAACAAATGAAGTTCCTGTTTCTGATCTAGAGGTGTGAAACGGCTTAGATTGAGCAGCTCTGTCATGTTGTTCTGCTCTTGATTGCTTTTCTTCAGCTTGAGCAGATGAAACATGACTCGATGATGCTGTCAGAGATCCAGTGGGAATCACTGGCTAATGGATGCTGTTTATGCCTCTGTTGATGTGAATATATATGTTTGGATTAGGATGCATTTTGGGGCTGCATGTTTGAAATCAATGTTTGCGATTCTTTTGCACCATATTTAGTTCACGTCACACTGAATCGATCTTAACTTTGCTCGCTTGTGCCTGTTTTTAGTCTGTTTATAAGAATCAAAGTATTAAAGGGGACCTATAATGCCCCTTTTACAAGATGTAATATGCGTCTCTGGTGTCCTCAGAATGTGTCTGTGAAGTTTCAGCTCAAAATACCCCACAGATCATTTATTACAGCTTGTCAAATTTGCCCCTATTTGGGTGTGAGCAAAAACACGCCGTTTTTGTGTGTGTCCCTTTAAATGCAAATGAGCTGCCCGCTTTCCTTTTAACAGCTCACGCTTCGGTCGCTCAACAACAACAAAGCTGGAGAATCTCACACAGCCAAAATGAGGATTGTCAGTAACGGTGTTCAGCCTTACATTGTTCAAACCGGAGTCGACACTGATGGAGAGACTCAGGAAGAAGTTACAACTTTTAGACGTTTCTGAATGGTTAGTGGATAAATTTATGTAGTTGCTGTGGAGTTGATTCAACTCATCCACTAGCATGTGCCGTCATGTTAATCTTTTGTGTTGAATTGACCCTCATTTGTGAAGCAGTCCGGAGTAAAATGACGGCATGTCAACAACACTCTCTTCCTCTTCTCTAAAGCAGCCCAACATGGCCTCACCCCCTTTGTTGTGTGTTCTTGGGGGCGGTGTTTATGTAAATTTTAGGGTTAGTGATGTCACTAACCCAAGAAGAAGCTCATTGTAGTCCCTACCAGCCGTTTGTTGTAGTCCTTAAAAAGCGATTTCTGTAAAAGAAAAAAATGTTTTTGCTCAAACAGCAACATTACACACTAAATAAAGTTAAAAAAGTGAAATCATAATCAAGGACCCCTTCATTATATATATATATATCTCACAATGTTTTTTGGCCAAATTGTGCAGCCCTACAAACAATCACAGCAAACTAGGAGCTCTTATAAAAATTGCAATTTACAGTAAATAACAATCGTAATTTTTATCAGATGACTGAACTTCTGTCACGGACGTCGGTCAGATAAATGACTAGTCAGTTCTGGTTAAACAAGTTGAAGAAATAGATGGAGGAGAAAGAGGAAGTTGAGCTTTTTTTTTTTTAACTTTTCTGTCGCAATTGTGGTTTATTGTACCTCATTGTGACATAGATGATCCGAACACACATGCAGGAAGAACTGAAGTCATATTAATATTGAATAAACCTGTTGTTAAATATCTCTCAGTCATCAACCACAACATGCCGCTTTTCTTCTCCTTTTTTGTTTCCGGTAAATTCTGACACACAGGTGCAATCCGTGTTCATGTGCATTTAAACACGTTTCGATTGTTAATTAGTTTCAGGTCTGATCCGGATCCAGGACACAGATTGTTTCTGTGGCTCGTGTCTCGTCTGATAGATCCGTCTCCATCTGTCTGGCGCTTCGCAGATGAACTTCCTCCCACCCGCCACAAGAGTTTACTAACAAACGCTCGCGGTGAGAGTCTGCTGACAGACTGTGTGTGTGTGTGTCTCACAGCAGCGCTCATTAGGTCACTCGCTGCTCGTTCTCATCTCACTGTCTTTGTACCAGAACTCCACATTAACATTCCTTGGCACTCTAGAACATTTCGTGGAAAACACTGCAGCCGCTGCCCGTCTTCCATCTGACTGTGGTTGCATTCACTGTGCATGCAGAGAAGTTCATGTTTAACATGCGTGCTGAAAAATCAGTTCATGAATAATTAGCTACATTTATGCATGTTTACTGATAATGTGAGTAAAACTCATCGGCATGTTAGGGATGCACCGATATGAAAATTTTGGCCGATACCGATAACCGATAATTCTTTATATTTGAAAGCTGATAACCGATATATTGGCCGATATATATATTCCAATAAGGTAAATTTAAAAAAAAAAAAAACCTAAGATATCATTCACATTTATTCTAAGTCTTATTGCAAAACATCCATTGTTGCTGAATACCATGAACAAAAATCAACAGGCTAAAGAACACTTACACACACAAAAAAAAAAAAAATGAACAAAGAAATGATTGTTTTAAGATTTTCAGGTACAGAAACTGTAATCATATGTAAAATAACACTGCACTTTATAAATAAAATATACATACAAATATAGTTACAAAAGTCAAGAACAGCGAGTGAATTTTCTCTTTGTCTTTTGTTGTTTGATTAACATTATTAGTCGCTTTAAGAGCTGCACAGATCCAATATACTGATACACTTGCGTTTTCTTTCTCAAATGTTTATCATTTACTTAAAACATAACTGACTGTGTCTACAAGGATATTTTGACATATTTTTGTGTGTATTTGTGCATTTTAGTGCAAAAAGACGTGGAAGAGCACTATTCAGAATGAGAAGCGGCTTTCTGTGCGCTTGTTTTGGATGTGTGTGCAGCACCAAAAAAAGGAATCAAAATTATAATTTCATAACAAGCATCCGATTCCTGACCTTAAGTATCCAATTCCAGAATTGATTTTTGATTCCCAACCCAACCCTACCAGGAACAGCAATCACTGAGAACACTCTATATATATATATATATATATATAAAATTTTGGCCGATACCGATAACCAATAATTCTTTATATTTGAAAGCTGATAACCGATATATTGGCCGATATATACACATCCAAAACAAGCGCACAGAAAGCCGCCTCTCATTCTGAATAGTGCTCTTCCACGTCTTTTTGCACTAAAATGCACAAATACACACAAAAATATGTCAAAATATCCTTGTAGACACAGTCAGTTATGTTTTAAGTAAATAATAAACATTTGAGAAAGAAAACGCAAGTGTATCAGTATATTGGATCCGTGCAGCTCTTAAAGCGACTAATATTCCTGCTGCCGTCTCTATAATAATGTTAATCAAACAACAAAAGACAGAGAAAATTCACTCGCTGTTCTTGACTTTTGTAACTATATTTGTATGTATATTTTATTTATAAAGTGCAGTGTTATTTTACATATGATTACAGTTTCTGTACCTGAAAATCTTAAAACAATCGTTTCTTTGTTCATTTGTATTTTTTTTTTTTTTGTGTGTGTAAGTGTTCTTTAGCCTGTTGATTTTTGTTCATGGTGTTCAGCAACAATGGATGTTTTGCAATAAGACTTAGAATAAATGTGAATGATGTCTTAGGGTTTTTTTTTTTTTTTAAATTTACCTTATTGGAATCGAAATTAGGAATCGATAAGCAGAATCAGTAGAATCGTTAAAATTTAAACACTACCCAACCCTGTCTGGTGTTCGAGAGTTCTGCACTCTTCTGTCTCTGTGATCTTCTGTCTTGCGTTCCTCCTTTAGAGTGCATCTGTAGGATTTTTACAGCTGTTTTATGGTCCAGCAGGTGAAAATCATATGCACTGAATTCCCATTAAGCTGAGGATGCTGTGTGTGTGTGTGTGTGTGTTTGTGTGTGTTTGTTTGTACATTGCAGCAGGTAATAAGATCTGACAAGATTTCAAAAGGCACTTTACTTTGTCTTTATGTTTATATCGCTATTCCTTCAGCCTATTAATTGCAGCAGATCTTGTGTGTGTGAGTGTGTGTGTGTACATTAGATGAGCTTGTAGTTTAGTAAGCAAAAAACAATCACTGCCTATTCAGCAACACTATGTACACTCATACATCCTCATGCCAGCCTCCTCTGTGTGTGTGTGTGTGTGTGTGTGTGTGTGGATTTTGGGAGTGGGATTAAATGTTTGGGATTCTTCAGTAATTGCTCGTTTAGGCTCCACCAGAGATCACATGATAACGTCTCATTATGATGGCAGCGGTGATTCCCATGTGATCATCTGCATCACATTACTGGACTAGAATGCTGTATCATCCGTATATATCAAATAATTATTTCTGCTGGAAATTTGAAAAAAATGGTTCATATTGTTCTATAATTTTTATTGGTCTGTAACATTATATATGATTAAAAAAGGTTTATATTGGTCTATAATAATATATAATATGCAGAAGTGCCTTGTTTTTGATGAATATTACATTTTATTTGATTGTTTTTGCTTTTGGACAGTAAAATTAAAAATAAGATAATTCTCAAATGAATAACTCTCTCAGTTTATTGCAGGTTGAGTTAAAAAAATCAAACTAATATGATAATGCAGATAAATTCTGAACTGCATTATGTATGATTGGATGAGCTGTGTTTGAACCCAATGTACATTAGCTCAGATCTGTGAGTTCTTCTTCATCTTGACTCGTTTCTCGCTCTGTGTTTCTTCATTTTTCTCACATGCATCATGTTATTTATATAAATATAAGTCTTTCATTAACGCTTATTATTTAATAAATATTTGATAATGGCAGCTGTTGTGAATATGGGACTCGCAGCGATCTGATCGGTTGGTTTGATCAGTGATTCCCTCTGGAGGATGATGGTCACTCTGTAGTGCACTAGATCTTCACGTTCTAGTGTTCCACTGCAGCCGCTGTCGTTCCTCTGTGATGTGATGTGAGAGGACTGAACGTCTCTCGGTCTCTCGTCTGGTCTGAGCCGCTTTTACCGTTTGAAGATCTCAACATGCCCACAGAGAGGGGTAAACCGGCACATTTTACAGCTTTTAACACTCTTCATGAATTTTAAATGAAGCTCCAGAAGCACACGACTCGCTGCAGACGCGTGTGATGGAGGGAAGCTCTTAGAAAGAGAATGTTTATTCCTTTAATCCGTTTATTTACAGTTTGCAGAGGCGTTTTATGCTGTTTGGAGTGTGTAGTTAGTACAAGTAGTTAGAAGAGGGTCATTATAGAAAGTTATTTAGACTCATCCGGCGGTTTGTGAAAACAAACCAAACGCTGTTTACAGTCGCTAAGTTGCGAATTTAGAATTGGAAAATTGGATAAAACACTTGCAAATAAAGCCATCCTGTGTTCAAGAGAACAAAATCATCACTTCCTTCTTTCAATTCAGTAGAAAAATCGCTCCTCTTCATAACGTAAGGATCACGTCCAACATATGTGGTGATTTTCTGTTTATATCTATCTTTTAAAATAGTGTCTAAACCGCTACACTCCGTGTCTTCCATTTTGTTTCTTTACTTCCTGCCCTCCAGCTGAATTTCGCACATCACGTGATTGCAAACAAGCTATTGCAAGAAAGTTAGTCAGAATTGGGAGATATATACCTTTTTTATTTCGTGGCAGAAACAATTTTCCTTAGAAACTGGTGCAAAATATCAGTAATAAAAATGGAAGTTGCTGCAATCGGGCTCTTTTTTCCTCCATCCGCGTTCGGATGCTGGTGTTTGGGAACACAATAGCGTGAGACGCTTCTGGAGGGAATTAAACCAAGGCATTTCAGAACCACCAAACCAACATTTGAGATGCTGCGATGCGATTGGTCCGCTGGTTAGTCCAGTTATCTGATCACAGCCTCTGCTGAGGAAAAGTCACATGAGTGTTTTGAGGGATTTGTTCGGTAAATGTGTTTCTATCGTAGTTTGTGCACACATCTTCTTATCAGGTGAAAAATGACTGCATTTTTATCCAGCGTTTTTATGCAATATCCCAAAATTTGCATAAAAACAGTTGGATGGAAACAGCGATTGAAGCAGTGATCGTCATGCTGGAGAAGCTTGTTGAAATACTTCTATTGATTCTTTACAATTCAAAAAATGATGTTTTTTTGTCTTGTTTTTCAGCACAAATATCCTAACATTCATTGTAAACCTTTGTGAATTTGAATGAATTTCTGATACTTATTGCTGTGTGTGAGTTTCTTATTATCTAGTACCACACATTAAGGTTTACATGGTTCTGACGTGAGCAGAAAGATCAGATATGAGTAAATCCGCTCCTGATTCAGGCCAGCGCTGAAGCTTTCATCTCACTTTCCGCTTCGAGTGACTCACAGCTTTATTAAACGACAAAATATGGCTAATTAACCGTGCCGATTTAGACCCGGCTGCTCTGATGCTGTCAGATCCCCTCACTGATCGTTATTGATCCATTAATTCATATCAGACGCTGGCGTGATGAGCTTTAATCTGAATATACTGCCACCATCATTATCATCATGTCATTATCATCTGCGTAACGAAGCTCATTTACTGACTGATCATCAGATTATTAGAACAGTGAACAAACACTATCATTACGGCTCATTATCAAACTGACTGCCTGCATATTAATGTCCGAGAATGAATATTCTATTTAACACATTAAATATTAATTTGGCCTGTAGCTATTGAAGCATGTGAGTTATTGAAGTAAACGATCAATAACAAAATCAAAGTAACAAAATAAAAGAAAATAAAAATGCTTGAAAAGTGCATTATCATTATCATATTCTAGTAAACATTCAGAAATACAAAATATACTTTTCAAATGTCACTGAATATGAAATAAACCCATTTGGGATTCACAGACGTTTCCGTCAGCCGAAGCTCGAAGATTTACTTTAATATTTAAATAATTTAACGACACATTCACATGTTCGTGGTTCATGGGTCACATGACATGCAGGTAAAAAAATACAATATTTCATCTTTTCAGTAAGTGTTTTATTTTGATTGCTTTTATTTTGAAATTATTTATTTACATTTTTATGGCTTATTTAATTATTAGTCTTTGCAGTTTTATTTTTTGTATTTTATTTAAGTACAAATATAAAATAAAAATAAAATGTCAGTGGCTTTGCATTGGTTGTAATTTTTACATTAAACGTGCAAACGGAAATAAAATAAAATATAAAAAACTTCTTTTTATTTCAGCTAACATTTCTCATTTTGACTTAGTTTAAAAAACTAAAACTGACAAAAATTTATAAAAATTATATGGATATATTTAAAAAAGAGAGAGAGAAGATAAATAAAAATGACAAAAACACAACAAAATTACTAAAACTTTAAATAAATTTAAAATAAAAACAATTTAAAATTTTCAAAAAAATTTAATTAAACAAAATTATTTAAAAATGCACATTTATTATTTTTTTCAGTGGCTTTGCATTGGTTGTATTTTTTACATTAAACGTGCAAACTGAAATAAAATAAAATATAAAAAAACACATTTTTTATTTCAGCCAGCATTTCTCATTTTGACTTCGTTTAAATAACTAAAAACTGACAAAAATTAATAAAAACTATGGAGATATATATATATATATATATAAAGAAGATAAATAAAAATGACAAAAACACAACAAAATTACTAAAACTTTAACTAAATTTAAAATAAAAAAACAGAAAGTGCAAAAATAAAAATAATTAAATTTAAAAAAAAATATTTAAAAATGCACATTTATTATTTTGTGGCTTTGCATAGGTTGTAATTTTCACATTAAATGCGCAAAAGTTTCATTTTCCAGCTGTTTTAACAGCGGTGTGTAGACTTTTTATATCCACTTTATTTAAATTACATATTAAAATAAGTGCCAGTAAACGCTGAAAGTGTAGGTTGTTGGAGAGACGTCATTCATCTGTGTCTGTTGTTGATTAAATGCCGCTGATCAATGATGTATTTAGTAAAGACAGAAAATGATTTCAACAGCTTGTTGACTCTCTACACGACAACGAGCAAATAAACTCAGTGTTTGCGCTCGTCCTGCAGAGATTACTGTAATTATCTCTCTCTGCTGTTGCATCTGGGCTCATATCCACATGTGGAGACACTGAACGGAGTCTGTATTAGAGTTATTGTTGGTGACTAAAACCGGGAAAAAATGCTGTTACTTGAAATGAACTTTGACTGAAATAAAATATTTTATTTCTCATTTACATTTAGTTTAACTTGATGTACTAAAATAACAAAACTGACAAAAATTAATAAAAACTAAATGGATAAATAATAAAAAAAAAATTGACAAAAACACAAAATTACTAAAACTTTAAATTTAAAATGAAAACAGAAAAAAATTATTAATATTTAAAAAAAAAAAAAAAAATCTATAACAGAGTCGATAGAGCATGTGTGATTTGTGCATGAATGTGCAAGTCATTTCTTGTGCTCATTAAAGCCCACTAGAGGTCCTGACACAAACCCACACGCAGGCGTCCTGGAATCTGCCCGTTCAGAGCGCTGACCCTCATCATCATCATCATCATCATCCGCTGCAGCATCTCCATGAGCTGATAAGACGAAGGCGGCGGGTGTGGTTCTGCACTTCCTGTCTCTCTGTTTATTGAAGCTGGTTTTATCTTTCTGGAAGCGTCTGCGGTCTCCTCCCTGCGCAGGAATGCAGCCGCCACACCAAGGAAATCTTTCTGCTCGTCTTCTGTGGGCGGAGAATGAACACGAGTGTGTGTGTGTGTGTGTGTGTGTGTTAGGAATTAGACTGTAAACACGGCACGGAAACCAAGACAAAACCGAATGTGAAATTGTGTGAATGTAAATGTGTTTATCTGCATTTAACAGGGTTCAATCCATCATTTAGAGTATAAATAATTTTATTATATAGCTTGTGAGAAATGAAACACATGAACTAATGCGTCTGCACACGAGAGACGCTCACAGCCTGAACCCTCTCCGTCTCTCTCTGTCCTTGTTTCTTGTTAAATCAGCTTCTCTTGTCTGTTTGTGTCAAATATAGCCGTCCATTAATAGCAAGTAGTGTGTGTTTGAGAGGCAGATTAAAGGGGCTGAACGCTAGAACAGGGAGAAAAGACCAGAGTGCACTTCACACACACACACAAACACACACACTCACACACACCATTAAGAGCATGATGCTTTCAGCAGTGTGATTAGCGCAATTATCATTAACTAAAACTAAAATCATAAAAAAATCATTACTTGAAATAAAATAAAAGTGACAAAAAGACAAACTTCATGTAAAATTAAAGTGAAAACAAAAAAATATTTTTAATATATTAACAAAATAAACATTAAGTGAAAAAATAAAATGTAAAAAATGCACTACA